>CAJQUW010012209.1:0-65747 GCA_907163375.1 Prostheceraeus crozeri | reverse complement strand
GAACCTCCGGACGACTGAAACTTGCGGGGTGATTTAAGTCGTAATAAATCTTTCTGAGTTTCACTGCTGTACTCATCGTCTTTGTTCTGATTTGCACGCGTATTACTCCCACAGCAACTGCTAACACAATTGATATCAACCTCTATTCCCTCTTCTCCTTTACCTTCGAGCGCAGATTTCAAACAGCAGCAAAACTTTTGTAGCGACATGATATGAGAGAAGCAAAGCTTAATTTATATTTGCTTAATATTTACTATAATCCTTTCCAACACGCATCGAGCGCCTAGTAGCTCTTTTTGGTTGAAGATCATCGGGATCATGAAGCTCTCGCTTGACCGCCATCGTGGGTGTTTTACTTTTTGTTTCATCTTGTAAGTGACCCTTGTCCAACTCATTCACAGTCGGTCCTCCAATAATATTGTGTGGTACATTTTGATCAGATAAAATTTTCTGAAAATATGACCACCCTTGTGGTGCACCTAGTTTTCGCCTTACATCTCTAACAGCATATTGCAGAAGGTCATCTATGTGACTATTTCTAATAACATCACCAGTTGTTTCATCTATTATCTCCCCTCTCTCATTGAACTTCACATGTGGATCAATGAAGTCAAATAATCGCTCAGCGCGCACACGATATGGTCGAGGTGTTGACAAGGTTATAAATCGTCGCAACTTATCACGAATCTGTCGCCTCTCATCAATGTTTTCAGCTGCTAACTGCATTCGTCGATAGGGATCCTTAATCTTCTGAATTTCCATATCCTTTTGTGTTAGTTCCTTAAGTTGATTCGTAATAGGTTGATCTATATTTTTGACTTCCTGTGCACTTTGTAATGTAGTCAATTGTACATACCATCTTTGAATACGACATGTTTGAAAATAATAAGGCAACAAAGTACATTGCTTAAAACTAACTGTGAACCGAGAAAACTGTCATTGGTTCAGCGGAATTAGGTATGATATTTGTTCGAAATCGAAGTCGTTCCGGACATTCCTGAGTTAGATCAATAAATAGATAGCCATGTGGTTTCTTAGTTACATCTTCATATATTTTTGAAAGAACTTTAGGTTGTTGAGGTAATATCTGTCTACTGAGATGATGTATCTGACTGCTGTCTCTTGGATTTTTAAATATTGCCAAATAATGTGTATTCAAACTCCTAGTTCTTTGCTCTTTCCCTCCATCAAAAATGTTTTGGGTGATATAGATAATAAAAGCTTCCCTATGATGTGCAGTTTGAATGAACATTTCAGTTACATCCTTTGAAGATTTGCTTTCACGTAATAGATCATCTAATACTAGTAAGTCACCTGCTTTGATGTCTTCAGTTGTCGGTAACCCTTGCTTCACATCATAACCTTTCTGGCGAAGTGCAGAATGTAGTTGTGGTTGAAATATGCCATAACACCATTTAACTCTTTTAATTTCTTTATTAAACATCTCATTTCTAAATTGTAGTAATTGAGTTACAAAAGTAGTTTTACCGGACTGACTTGGTCCGGCCACACACATTGTGCGATCAGTGAATAGGCGAAAATCTGTCATCCTGAAATTTCAAAAGCTTTAAAGACCAACACCCACCAGTTTTCTTAGAATAAAACAAGTCATGTTCCATAACAACTTTATTTACATTTAGAAACTTTCATTTCACATTCACAGCATTTGTGTTTCCTCATCAATGTCAGCATTAAAATAACTTCTCGCGTCAATTTGAGCATCTTGGCGTTTCAATTTCAACTTAACACTCCCTTCCTTGGATTTCCGTCCCCGCTTTTTGCTTTCTTCAACATCCTTCCCATCTTTTGAAGTAGATTTATCGATGGTGATTAAACACTTATCAATCGGCATTGGCTCATAAACCAACTGTAGAACTTTCATTTGTAACGATGCCACTTTTCCGGTTGAGCCGTGAGCACCAATGTATAGACCGTTGACGTGTATTAAACCCATGTATCGTCCGCGCTTCAGATCATCACACTCCATTGTATTTCCAAGTAGATCGAATGCTTGAAAGTGATCGGACAATTTCAAGAATAGCGTATCGAACTCGGGTAAATCCTTATAGCCACTTCCTTCCTCTAACGCCTTCCTCCAATGTGTAGGAGCACTTTCGGGCAACACAACGCATTCCTTCGCCAAAGAGTCGATGGTTTTGAGTATCATCTGCTGCCATTTCGGAAAGGTTACTCGCATTTGTCTCATGTTGCTATAACCAGATGAAGACATACCATTACTGTGGAAAAATGGAACTTGAAGGTAGAAACCATCGTCACCATAGCTCAATGTTTGGAAGTAAAAGGTATTTCCAATCCCTTGAACCTTCCTTGTCGGTCGGAATTTAAAGAGATCACGTTCAAATGAGTCGCTCTCCTCTCTAACTATAAACATTTTTTGAGACATGATTCAATGTTGTACTTATTCGGAGCTTTTCAACCGTCAGCGATGAATGATAGCTTGAAAGTGATTAAAGAGTACAAGCGCGTCTCTCTTATATACATATTCACATGAGTCATCAATCAATGATGACGTGTCAATCCATGATTCGTCGTCTACAGCAACACTGCGGCACCTGCTACAACTTTCCCTAGTGGACTGTTGAGTACATTGTAAATGCTGTTTCCAATATCATTCAACATATTCAAAAATCCACCACCTCCACGCTGAACTAAGTTCCGCCTTTTCATATCACTGCTTCTTGGATTTGAAAATTTTCTAATGCTGTTTAGAGAATCAGTACTCAATAAAGGTTTGTATATTGGAGGCATTTGTGTATTGCAAAAGCCAAATCACGGATGAAATCATCACTTGAGTTTTGAATTAATTTGCACTTAACTTTATTGTTTCGCATGCTGTTTAACTTTCGCAACGCCTTCTTAAACTGACTTGAAGGTCTAAAAGAACCATTCTTCCGAGAAAAAGATGCCTTTCGTTTTGCAGTCATTTTTATTGTGTTAAAAGCAAAGCATTTATGAAAATACACATTTTTGCTTAGTTCCATGCAACAAAGTCAAACGGTAACAGATGGTAGGTCGTAGTCATCAACATCACTCAAAGTCTGAGTCGTTGCAGTTATAAGCTGTTCTATATTACACATTAAATCCTTTGATAGAGGACAGCATGAACAGCATGGTTTTGAAGCGAAGACTTTTAAAAGATTAGCATAGTATGCTCTAAACTTGATTATGTCCCGGTCATCTTGCACTGCCACATTGACGCTCATCGACGGGGTCCGGTAAACATGTCCACCTTGAATTTACCACCATTTTCATCATAGTGGCTAAATACGATTATATCATGCAAACAAGTCTTCAATTCCCGTGTTCTCATTTCACAATAGCAACGAGAACTCTGTGGAATAGCTTCCGTCAAACTCAGAGGCTTGAACACTTCATCGAGCCAAAATCGTAGTACTCGCGTAAGGGCATTGGTCAATATCCTCATTAAGAGTTTCTGAAGTTCAATATCATCTTCACAATGATAGAATGTGACAATATCCTCCATCAGATCTATGAGATCAGCTTTGTAACCAATAACATCATTTGCAGAGTAGAAAATCTTGCTAGTAAACAGATTGTCTTTGTGAATAATTGAAACAGGAATGATCGTGGTAAATGGCATGTTTATTAATGTCTACAATCCTCAACAAGTATGGTTGTAATAGAAGTGTGATAATCTTATATACAAAAGCTGCACAATAGCAACCAATCACAGACACGCATGATGACTCATCATGAACGATATACAGTGACTGTTGAAATTATTTCTTCATCACAAAGGGGACAAAATGTAGTTTCCAAGGGTATATAGCATGTAGAACACATGACAAAATGAGAACATGGTAAGAAGAGAAGGGATTTTTCCCGTTCAAAACACCTAATGCAGTTCCGTTCACATAATAGTTTAAACGTCTCTGTTTCTAATTTCTTTCTGAAGTCACTTTCATTGTAAGAACATTTTGATAGATCAATTGAAGGTTTCACTTTTTTGATCTCCGTTTCAGAAAGTTCCAATTTCATCCTCCTAATTTCACTGTCTTTATAATGTAGCATTGAGAAATCTTCTATCCAACTACGATCCAATTTAGCATTCATGGTATGCTCATCCAGATCCATTAGTCGTTCAACTAAATCACCAGCTTTGATATTTTCATTTAGATTTGTAACAGTTTCTATAGCCTTTAGCGAATAACCAAGGTCTCTTGCAACAATCCATGAAATTGGGAAACTAACCATCAAGCAACTTCCACGTATTTATAACTTAACCTAGTTATGAAAATAAATAAAATTGTCATCATAGTCACAATGGCCACAATTGTCGCATTTGAGCAAGCAGTCTCAAAACAAACACCTGTTTAAGTACCGAAATAGATGTTCGCATCCCTATTCTAATTCACATACTCTAATTCAATTTCGGAACAAGCCGTTCCGAATCATTGAGTATGATCTCAATTCGCCTATCAATCGGAACGCGGTTCCTATTTACATGTTCCTATCCATGTTCGCATCCATTCGCAATTCGGAACATGTTCATATCCATGTTCGCATTCGCAATTCGGAACATGTTCGCATTGGCAATTCGGAACACATGTACCAATCCATGTTCGCATCCACTATCAATGCGTCCGCAATTCTAACTACTCGCATTATTTTTCAATAGTCTGCATAGTGCATTACCCTTGACATTGCATTGACCCCGTGCAGAGTCATTTAAATCATGAAAGAAAAAAGTAGGCAATTACATTTACAAATGCCGCAAATTTTCTTTCAGTAGTTATTTGATAGCATCTCAATTGTAATTAACTATAATTGCAATATTCACAAATTCATTTCGGAGACAACTATTGATAACTTTTGGAAATTAAGCTTTTGATAAAGTTTGAGAAATTAAACATCATTATTAAGTATCAACTTTGAATTCTAATTCTTCACTATACAGGACATGTATGGAGTGTGTGTGTGGGTGTTGTGTATGTGTGTGCATTCGACTTCCGGTAAAATTCATTTGCTATTTGGGAAAATGATATACATGAATAAATTTCGGCTATGCGATCGTCTATGAGGTTTTTGCCATTAGTATTATCATGATGATTACTATGAATGTAAACAAAGGAAAGCTTTTGAGTACACATATTTTTGAATTTCAGCTTTTGTAAACCACGTCCTTTGGTCACATCATTGTATCTCGCACATCTGTAGAATATCCTTCTCGTCTGTTGAATAATTTCTCACCTGTACTCTGATAGTTTATCATAGTTCATTTTGACCATCAAATTCTCAGTGTATCAACGATTCATAAACACACTATCTGATTGAGTCACCATTTAACCCCTTCCGCATTTTATTTACCACTTCTGGTTAATCTTCTGACTGTCATTTGGATATTCATTTTTCGTTTCTATTTCTCGCTCATTTGGCCATTATATGTTCCATTGAGTACATGCATCTAGCGTTTTAGAAATTAATTCAAGTGCTATCTAACAACTGTTACACAAGAGTCACAAGGAAAAACTTCAACCTTTAGACAACTTCTCATACTATTGCATTACTTGAGCATTTGAATTAAACTTGAAATTTATAGCATTAATAAGCGAAATCAAATTAGGAACAACTGTTAAGTAGATTTGTAAACATATCCCTGATTCAAGTATACATTTGTGTGCAAAGTCTTGAAGGTAATCAAATTATTTAAATTGATCAGTTTTGCAATTTTGCAAGGCATGATAAGGAATGGATGGACTCAGCAGTCCCTGCATGATATAATTTCAATTATCAAAGCACTTCCAAACAGGGAATATTTAAGAGTCCCGTCATCATCTAGCTTTATTAAAACTCATTGTAGCAATCAAGAGTTCATATGCATACACTTCTTATGTCCAAAATGTAATTTGTTAATGTCTGAAACATCAGTAGATTCCATTGAAAACTTTCAGATTCGAAGCTCGCTTAAAATATACGGATGTATACATTGTGAAGAAAAATTTACTGATCGTTTATTAAAAAATATTGATTCTTATTTTGTGAGCTTCCCTATCGCATTACATCTAAAAGAATTTTTGGAGAGCGTAGACATTCGAAAATACAGGTCAAAGCCCCGTTGTGATGGACTCATAGATTCAATAATAGATGGGAAATCGTATAACGACATTAAACAAAAACTCAATCTCTCAGACACTGATATAACATTTACGATGCACATCGATGGTGTACCTCTTTATAATTCATCGAAGAAAAGCATGTGGCCAATTATACTATCGATTAATGAATTAAAAGACCAACACAGAAAAGATAATATATTTGTTGCAGGATTATGGATAAATAAACGCAAGCCTGATACTAATGTGTTTCTTTTAGAAATAGTAAAGCAGTTGAAGGAGCTAGAAAAGGGTGTAGAGTGGACTGATCCAAAGACCCAGGAAACTCGGATTTCAAGGTGTTTTGTAGTGATGTGTGCCGCTGATGCAGTAGCCCGTTGCCACGTTCGCAACATGACAAGCTTCAATGGTAGATATGGTTGTGGACAATGCAACCACCCCGGCGAGGTAATAGCTAAAGGAAGGGACATACGCGAGTGTATCCCAATTATGAGGACACTATCGATCTACGTGAGAACATTGAAACATTGAGACTTGCACGAATAGCGCATAACACGCAACAAGCATGCTTTGGGATATTTGATGTCAATCCATTCATGCTGTTGCCAGGATTTCTTGTGATAGATTCGTTTGTCTTTGACTACATGCACACTTTGCTTTTAGGTGTTACGAAATCATTGTTCTCTTTGTGGCTGGATGGAACCAATCACAGAAATCCTTGGTATATAGGCAAATCTATTGCAAAAATTGACAAACGTTTACTCTATAATTTACCACCCTCTGAAGTCCAACGTAATCCGCGTTCACTTCGAGAAAGAAAGTTTTTCAAAGCATCGGAATGGAACAATATGCTTTTTTATTATTGTTTTTCCATATTAGATGGGATCTTACCCGAGGAATATTTTCAGCATATGTTACTTTTAGTGAGATTGTCTCACTTATCAATTAAACAAAATATTTCTGAAGTTGAACTTGTTGAAATAGATGAATTGGGAAACAAATTCATAAAGGGTGTTGAGAACTTATATGGAAAGCAATGCTGAATGAATGAGCGACGGTATAACAGCGAACTGACAGATTATCAGTGGTCTGTATGATTGTGCCAGCGTTGAATATGTTTAATCTTCTTCCGGTTAAATTTCTAGTTAATTAATAGGACAGCCAAATGAGCTCGGTCTTAGCTGTAGGCCTAATGTAAAATACCTTGTGGCATGCTCTTGTCTTTATGGCTCTGTTTGCTGTTTAAAATTTTATGTCAATAAAAAAATTTGATTAGTTTTCGTTTTATGAAATTGTATTTCGCAATCTATTATTGTAACAATTTATACAGGATCCATGTCACTTTCTTTAGAATGTTATGAAATTTTCATCACAAGTGTGTATTTGATAAGTAATACACAGAAGAGCGTGGTATTCGATAAATTGTCTCAAATTGCTCAGTATATTTATTAATCTAGACAGTACAGCAGCAACAACGCTGTTCGCAAACGTTTTTGTCTCCTTGGCCTTCGTACAAAAACTTCGGATGTCGGTTTCAGATTGGTTTTCATGAGGTTCAGATTGCACTTCATGAATGGAATTGACATTTGTTGTACATAAATGATCATATCACATTACACATGCCACCTAAAAGTCAGTTTCAAATATGCATGTCCGTGCTGGTCCTTTCATAACACAGAGCATCGGATTTCGATGTTCAAAATTATCAGGGGCTGAATAAATTTGAATGCAACTTGAATGTAACTATACTCGTGCCTCTTTCGTTTCATTAGATTGTTGACTTTTTGCCAATCAATCGCACAGCATAAGTTTTTTTTTAAATAAGTGCAGTAAATAAATGATTAACTCAAAAAGTTTAATGTTTCAAAAAATCATATTTTAAAGTTTAGAGGATGTTTAATAGTTGATTGTAATTTCAAAATGTATTGTAGTTTCCTTTAAAAATTGTTTATCAGAATAAAGTTATCCTATATAAGGCTGAAAGAATGTGACTGAAATTCAAAGAAACGAAAAAAATCAGTATTTTTAACTTCTTCAGTCAATCTCTTCAACAAATACTCCATCATTGAAACACTACTAATTTAATTGAAGATGAAATAAAGACAAGTAATTGCGAACTATGTAATCCTAAATAAATCACAATTTAATGAATGTGTTAAATTTATGTTATAGCAGAACAATGACATCATTGTCACTTGGTTAGTCCTATTAACTCTCTGAAATTAGTAACCGAAATTGTCCGGGACTGTTCTCGGGAATACAGTAAGACTATGAAACTTTCAAAATCCTACTGTCTCCATCGATTCCGCAAGCTACTTTTTGAATTACATTTGTTATTTGAAGTAGCACTGTCATAAATGAAATTCAATGTCATTATTATTTAAAATCATTTTTCATTGTGTTGTGTATGACTATGTGAATGACTGTGTGTGACAATCTCTTCATCTGAGACTTTCCCATTTTCTTTGTGACTGCTGTCGGTCTGTAATGTGCTATCTTGCCATCAGTGTAGCTGTCAGACATTGTGACTGTTCGTTCATTACATCGATGGATGCGAGCCAAAAAAAATTGTTTTCCTCTTCTCGCATCAAAATACAACACATTGACTAAGGCTTTTTCCACTCTTGAAATTTACTCTTTTTCTCTTTATTATGAAGACAAAGTTCAGGTGTAGGTGGCCTGCGGTTGTAGGTTCGAATCCTAACAGTCGCACATCTTTTCCATGACAGTTTGATCTATCGTTTATTTCATTTCATTCTTATTGTTAATATTGCAAATGATAATCATAATTATGTAATACACATAGGATCGGACTCTATTTTATAATATCGATATCATGAATCGTGACATTGATTTTATAGTCCTACATTTAAGATCATAATTGATCAACATGCATAATATTGATGAAAATGCTTCCACTGATTTTCAGATTCACGAATAGCTGACTTTAAAGTTATCACTTTTAATCCGCTACGCTTTCTAGTTTTCTACTTCTTATTCTTTATTTTACTACAACTAGCATCAGTCAGTCGCACGTATTTATCAAACTGGCAAATGTATATACAGTCAACAAGTTCGTCTCGTTCACAGGCTCACAGGTATGTGGTATCGCTTCTCTCTCGACCAGGTTAGCTTTCCCATTTCAGCTAGGAATAAGCGGGCCATTGCAAAGTACAGCATCGTTGAACGAGTTAATCATTTCGCACATGGGCAGTTTTACATGGAACAGAGAGGGCAAAGCTTTCAAGAGAGGTTTCAAAGCTTTGACACCTTATCAGTAGAATGAGATAATGAGAATGTCAGATATTAGAAAAAACATCAGCGCTCGCCGTGGGGCGCATAAAGGAGTTGAGAAAGCAATGAAGAGAAACAAGTTGAACGTGTGTCATTTGCATTCGAACATGGGTTTTAGGTGATAAGATGAGTGATCTTATCAATGGTAAGTTAACTTACCATCCCGCACTGAGGAAAATGTTGATCATGGTAAGTTAACTTACCATCCGCACCTGAGGGAATGAGACAAAATTTGCCTCAGCAGCGAAAGGGTTAAGTCTTAAAGCGTCAACGTGTTACATGTGCAACACCTAGTGTGCAATGCATTAGCGACACACGAGATCCCATTTGGCGAGCATCACACATTGAGCCCTCTGGCCAAATTCCATTAAGCATGTGGAAGATTGATTAACGTAGTGGACTTTGTTCGCAGATTTAGAGGAGAACATATAAACTGCTTTCCCTAATTCACGCTGACGGCGTTGAAGCCCGTCGATCGGTGTTTACTTTGATGACAAATTGCGATAAACAGGCAAGAAATGTATTGACCAGATGGGATGGTTTTGACCATTTGATGATTATGCTCATGTGTATGACATATATGTGTGCTAAGTCCATTTTGAGATAAATTGATGTCGACATCATTCAACAGCAATTCTGTAGGGCAATTCTGTACTAACAAGACCCCTTACAGCTTTACAAGAAACAACTTGTCGATGCCATGATACTGATCAACATTAGCCTGATTGATGTCAGCAACGTCGTAATAGCTGAAGCATTCCGTCAAATTGGTATCAAGCATCGTTGCTTGCCTAATCAATGGGCGTGAGCGTGGAGACTCCACAATGTGACAATCATCACACGTACTTGGATAAATAGTCTTAAGATATGACTTCACTATACAATAATTTTAGAAGATATATCCACAGCATGTAGAGTAGCCTACTACTATTTAACTATCTATTATCGATGCATGACTACACTAGTGACCAGTCCAGACACGTGGAATGACTTTTGTCTTCTAAATCAATGTGTGCCTCCTCCGTAAATAAATGTAACTTAGTGGAGACTATCCAAAATTGTGTGTAACATTTTAAAATGTGTGTCCACATTTAGTCTAGATACAAGTTGAGCATTTCAGGCACTTACTTACGCATTGTCTGAAATTTCGGAAGTTATTTGTAGCCTACATGTAATCAATTCAAATGAATTTCCTGAAAAGATATCATTTATCTTACAAATAATAATTTATCTTTACAGGTTAAGTTGCACAAAGATCATAATATCTTTGTCTCAAAGCTGAAGCTAGATAACGTCAACCATGGAAGTGGGCAGTCTCTGGTCAGAGACTGCCTTACGATTGCATTCTCCCGTCAATTCATGGGAACCCATAGTGCGCATGGAATCGCCAGCAATGCCCATGCTAATGCCCCGGTAAAGCCGGCAATACCTCGGGATTTCGCAAATTCATTGATTAGTAAGTCTAATCTGATGCCTATTTCAAAGCTCCGAAGAAACATGATCCATAAAAGAAATATAGCTGATTTCTGAAAGTTTTATGGACTATTTGTTGAGATGATAATCAGGAAATAGGTCATCATTTCCATGCAGTAAACTCAAGGAGCACCTTATACTCAACACCTTAATTAAGTGAAACAAAGTGAAAAGTCATTACTGAGGACATCATCCTGATGAAATGATCTCTTGAAAATATGACATGTAGTGCTTGCGATCTCGATATCAAAATTTTTATCTTGTATTGTACAAATCAGTACGCTGTACTAAGTTAATCTTAGTAACTTAATTAGCTCTCTTAGATTGAAAAAAAGACAATCATCCATGTACGGATACCTAGCGTTCGGCTTTATTTTAATGCGAAATGTATAGGGTAGGCCAGAGAATAGCTATGTATTTCCTTATCATTTAAGGTATAAATCACTGCCTTGATGTTTATTATCCATTAGTTATGTGGGCAGATGAATTCTTCATGTGGTCACATGATTTTTTGTCATTTATTTTGAAATTCAATTAAGAAGCGATACCATTTTTTAAAAATTATGTGATCATTTATGTTAATTTATGTCAATTTTTTTAAATTCTCTTCTTTTTTTAAACTGTCTTAAATTTTTCATTCTTCATTCTCGAAAGTGACTGCCACTGTTGGAAGCACAAGCACTTAGTCTTCACTCCTCCATGAGATTTAGTTAAGTAATTTTGACACAATGTCCTATCAAAGCTAAAGAAAGGTTCAAAAAGTTCGCAATGACTTACTTTTAGAATGTCGAGCTACATGTCATTTGTGATTCCTTGATGAATTAGTCTACTTTTTCAAATCAGGGCGTCGATGAGACCACTCAATTGCACCTCTATTCATACATTTTCTTGGGCCCTGCAGGTCCATCTTTTGTCTCACTGCTCAAATGGTGTGGGCCATCTTTTGAAATTATGGTGTTTTTTCAAAGTACAACTTAGTATTAAAGTCATAATAAAGTTTCAAAACATTATGAAAATAATCAGAATTCATCTGACCATATAAATGATGGGTCATAAATCATTAAAGCAGTGAATGCTACCTTTTCATAAAGAAACATATTTAACGGTTGTTTCTGGCCCACTTTATACAACACATGCAATCATCTTTCGGTTTTACATTAAATTTGATTGAATAAATGAATGAAGAAAAGTCTGCCGCTATGCAATATCACTTATGACATCACTTACAATATCACTCGCAATTATCATTATCATTCTTTCTCTGACTGACCTTTCAAATAAGCAAACGAGGGTCTATTCATAGAGATGATTTTTCTTCTCTTGATAAGAATATAGGCCAAATTACATGATAGAGATCTGAGACCATGCACCGCCACCACAGCATTTTTGTCTGATAGGAAATGTGAATTAACCATATGCGCACATGCATGTAAGTTTTGACGGGGTTCAATTTGGTATTAAAATTAAAGTTAACAATAGTTTGTAAAGCTTGGCTCATGTTTACCTTATCTCCTCTCTGATGTTGCTAAAGAAGGCGACAAATTAGGAGCATAAACTCTATCAATTATAGAAATGATGCTTAATTCTGCAATTCCAGTGGCACCACAAGTTGCATTGCAAATGCTAGAAAAACTAATTGCTATTTTCTAGTTGCATTGTATTCGAATTGCATAAAGACTTACAATATTCAATAGTTCTATGTAAATTCAAACAATAATAATTACTAAATACTCTTCAATTGGAATAGTTTGCATTATTCTTCATTCAGATGAAGTTAATCTATACAAAATGTTTATGTTCTGTCATTAACTTATTATTTATCGTATATTTATCATTCATCTCTTGTTTGTTACAGGCCTAGTCCAACATCATCACCCGATGGAGCAGAGGGAAGTGTGGAAAATGATCTCCAAGAAACTTTACAGTGAATCAAAAATGCTAAAAAAACAAAATAAAAGATAAAAAATCAATGGTTTTTTTGTGAATAATGACGTTTTATGAATGATCATGAAATACGCTTCATAATAATGCTCTATACATAATGTAGACTGATTATTAGATTAACGTTTCTGAGATAGCTACAATTATATTTCAAAAGTGAATTGTTCTTTGGGCGGGAGTTTCACCGAAATAGTAAAGGGCTTTAAAGAAAAATGCAAACGTCTCATGTACGTTTCAAGTTGATTATTGCCATTGTCTATGTCAACACTATTACAATCAGTAAAGCTAGCTTGATTATTAATGATACTCGTGATCATATCAGACGTCACTATGCAACGGTGAAGTTAGAAAGCAATAATGGGACCTACCAAAAATACTGAATTCCCAATACAATAGGACAGGATTTCCCACAATTCAATAGGACAGGATTTCCCACAATTCAATAGGACAGGATTTCCCACAAATCTATGGGACAAACTGGTTCAATAGGCAATAGGAACCGATTTCCCTAAAATTCAATAGGATGGAGTTCCATAGCAATAGCACTGCTTGCTATAGGAAAGTTACAATAATTCCGTAGGAAGTTTCCTATAGGAGTGCCATAGATTTTGGTTACTCGGGTAGAGGTCTGTAGTAGAGGTCTAATGAATACATACTTTGTGTTAAATAAAACACACTACAATTATTATGTCTTTCTCTTGTAGAATAGTTTTTCTGGATTGTTTGATCTCTATTATTTACACAGTCATCGGAAACTACACAATGTTTCTTTGTTTTATCTAATCTATTTGGGTCAGATATATTACCTGTATCGTCTATTAATTGAACTACAATATGTTTATCTTAATTTGTTTCTACTAAGTTTTCATTTTTAGCTGCATCTTCATACCATGAAACTATATCCTCGTCATAATCTGATTTTTCATATTCTTCGAATAATGAAAAAATACCAGGTTTTGAAAGGCTATTTTCGAATCCATATTTTGAAAATTGATAAATTGTTTGCTCTGCTGTCGTTGTATAAATTATAAGATTATTGCAATCTAAAAGGTTTGGTGTTGTAAGAATTTTAAATGATGGATAAGTTTTCCCACACCCTGATCTTCCACAAATAACTGACAAAACTTTATTGGATAAATTTGAATGAGGATTGAAATCAACTTTATTGTTTAAAGACATTTTACATATATTAATTTAATGAAAATACTTTTATACATTGAATTAATGAAAACATTTGCATTAATTAAACTTCGCGCAACAATAAATCGATCATAATCTCTTCACCTCCAAACTTTATTTCCCTTCCTTTCTCATCTGTTATTCTAAGGCCTCAGCCACACTGAAAGCAAAGCACACACGAGCGTTCCCAGCGTCTCGAGCAAACGCATGTCCGTAGGCTATTAATCGCTCTCACTTGCTTTGCTCGCAGTCGCAGCAGACAACTGCGGTAATGATGACTTTATATTTGCTCCAAAACGTTTTGCTGGGAAACGCTTGGAAAAACTCTCAGTGTGGCTGAGGCCTTATGGTAATTGAATTAATTGTTTTTCTTGTAGCTGGAAAAATATATTAATGATTTTGGTATTACATTTGAACTATAACCAATTGGTGCTGTAAATGCAGGATAACTGAAGATGTTATTTTTTAGTTTTCCATTTACATAACCACCCTCTATAATATCACAACGAACGTTGATTGATATATTTCTGTCATTTAAGGTTTATTTTCATCTATGTGAAAACATTGATTATAAACTTTCTTTTTATATCCTACTAATCTTGATAAGGACCTGTCAATGTTAAAATCAACTTGATGATTTTCATCTTAAGTAGGTGAAAATTTATTTATTGCTGGTTCGACTGCAAAATGTAATTGCTTCTTGTCTTTAAATTGTATACCTAAATGTCTGTTTATTTCATTTGAAATTGATTCATGTTCATAAGAACCAGGAAGAAAAGTCAGTATTAACCAAGTTTTTCCTTTATCATTTGAGTATTTGAATTGATCATTTACATCCTTAAAAATATTTTGAATAGTGTTAAATGTTGAAAAACTAGTTATGCTACTTCATAATTTTTAAATTGTTCTAAATGAAGAATAGGATTTAAATTGCAAGTATGTGTTGAAGAAGTTGATGTAAATTTAAATGTTGTGCTAAATTTTGATATACTGAAAATATCCATTAATGTTTTTAAATGATTATTAATTTTTTCTAACTCCTTTCATTCATTTCTTAAGTGAAAAAAATTGTAATTATGTTATTATTTATTTACTTGCAAAATACCTTACTTGCACTAGAATAATATTTTTTACTTAAAATTCCCTTCTCTAATAATCGTTTCAATATTGCATGTATTTCATTTAAACTGGAATTATGACCTTCTTTTGTTGCTGATACTAATATCTCTAATCTATTTATTAATTTTTGTGGATCGTCAGGAAGGAAAAAATTGAAGAATTTCTTGAAAACATACCTCTTCCTGTTCTCTGGGATGGGTTATATCCCATTGTTATTGGATTATATTCTATTGCTGATGGATCAAATCTTAAAGATGATGGTATTCTTGATATGTATGTCGGTATTCTAGATGGTGTTCCCATTGATGAAGATGGTTTTAATAAATTTTCTAATGCTTTATAGCGTTTAAGACTTTTCACTGTTTTTACTTTATCTAACATTTCTTTATATTTTATCAGAACGCTCAAAAAGCATAGAATTGGGTAATTTTTATCTATACTTGATTCTAGTAATCCTAAATCATCCATTATTGCCTCTGAAATCTTCTATTATGTATTATCATCCTTGGAGGCGATTGTCTCCAAGTGTGGATCTAGCAAATGTCTTTGCCGTAGTTCACTTAATTGCAATATCATTTTTAAAAGCAATAGTACGGGCAGGAATTTCATTTTCAACAAAAGAGGAAACTTTAATTGCAAAACCAAAAATGTCATCTATCTCATTTAATTGTAAGACTTGTAACTTACAGTATGTCGGAAAAAACAACCCAAGCGCTTCACTGTCGATTAAATGGGCACCGAAATAGTATTTCACATCAGAATAGGAATACATTCCTTACAAAACATTTTCGCGGAGATGATCACAGTATTCATGACATCTCAATTCAAATAATCGATGCTGTTCACAGCGGCAATGATAAAAGAAAAATAGTAGATGAGTTGAATAAGAAAGAGGACTTCTTTATTAGAACTTTAAATGGAAAGTTTAAAGTTGTTAAATGAAATTTTATGGAAAAAAAATTGGCAGCACATGTTGTGCGCCGGTTGTGTCCTCGCGTCTGTCTGATCTGTGATATTTCGTGATAGCTTTTGGTCTACTTTTGGTCTACTTCGGTCTTTCTGAGAGTTTTTGGCATCACATCGCTCGTCGTTACCTCGTCTACGTCGTTGTCCTACTATCATCGGTAAAATTCATCAGCATTTCGCGCTTTTGGAGGATTTGTAAAATTCCATCTCTCGTCAGTGATCTTCGTTCATTTTACATCATCAAGACATTTGGTTGCACCAGCGAAGTGAGTGTCTAACCATCCAGGAGAGTGTGACATCACAACCGTATTTAACTGCACTGGTTTTCTACAATTGCCGGTTTCAGACGGAGTTACTCTACACATAGTTGTCGTGTTGGTATAGTCCAGTGGCAACGAGCATAACTCTTGGGTTCCTTGGTTCGAGCCCCTGTTGCTTTTTGGCACTATTTGACATTCTGGTTTGACTTTTTGATACCGCTTTATCCAGAAATTCGGACTTCCCGTGATACTTACTGTTCATCATGGAGTGCTTCGCAGAGTCTTGCCTAATTTCTGAAAAATCAAAAGATCGTGAAAAACGGCATATTTCTTGCAGCAGTCCGGGTTGCTCCAAAGTTTTTCATGCTATCTGTGTAGGTCACACTAAGACAACCGATAAAGAGCTCAAGAAGTTGTTTTTTTGTGTGCCTTAAGTGTGAGGAATACTTGAATTACAGTGCAGACATCGCCAAGAGATCGATAATATCGGAATTCGATTGCAAGTTGCAAGACCTTCGGACCTCTATAGAAAATTCTCTCCATGAAAAAATTCGGTTAGAGAGTGCGAGAATAATGCGACAAACTGAAGAATTGTGTGAATCAATCTCGAAGCAATGCGAAGAGAAAATTTTGGACGTTGAAGCAATGGCTGCTACTGCTAATCAGTCCTTGGAATTATTAAAGTCAAGACTTAGCAAGGTTGATATGCTTGATTCTGCATTCAAAGCACTGGAGGCGCGAGCTTCAAGGGACACCAACGAATTGAACTCAAAGTGTGGATCTATGCAAAACCATATTCGTGCTTTGGAATTCGAAAAGCGGAAGGAATCCTTCATTGTTCGCAACTTTCCTGAAGAAGCAGTTTTGGTTAAAGGCGAGACCATATCTAGCTGCAATGAGGCTTTTGAATGTATTGGAAGGCAGCTAGGCATCGATAATCCTCTCAAAGAAATCAAATCTGTCTACAGAATCGGCAAACTCGATCGATCTCGGAAGTCAGGAAGCAAGCCGAGGCTGATCATGGTGAGAGCAAATGAGAAGGTGGCGAGACAGTTCCTTTCCAAGTCGAGGTCTTTGAAGACAGCGGACTCACCATTGAATAAAGTGTTCATTCATGAAGACCTACCTCCCGAGATCAGCAAGAAGCTTGCTGAAATGCGGAAGATGGCCTACGAATATCGATTGAATCATCGGGGTGAAACTGCATATGTCAAAGGCAAGAAGCTGTACATCAACGACGTTGTCATTGAAGAAATTCCACAGGATTTTTGATTGATGTTTTTAAGCGACCTAAATTGAGGGGGAGAGTGCCTGCTATTCTACTAACTAACATTCGTTCAATCAATAATAAACTCGACGAACTTCGCTGTCTCGTAATGGAAAAAGGACCAGATGTTGTTATTTGCACTGAAACCTGGCTCAATTCTGCGAGTCCTATCAATGCCGTTGGCATCGGAGGCTACAGCTGTCACCGAACTGATCGACTCAATGATTCTTGTCGTGGAGGCGTTGCAATCTGGGTGAAATCTCAACTCAAATCTGTGAAACTTCTATTTCCGATGTTCGATGGTATTGAAATGTGTACAGTTCACCTGCAGGCTATGAATATTATTCTCCTCGGGATCTATATACCTCCTGGTCTCTCTTGTTCTGTCTTTACCCGATTTCGTGAAGCTTTCTCGTCAGCATTGGATGAAACTCTATCGGCATTCCCTCAAGGTAGACTGATTATCACCGGCGATTTTAACCAGTATGATCGATCTTTTCTAACAACGACTTTCTTTCTTGTTAATGTTGTACATGAGCCTACACGTTGCAATTCCACACTCGATCTGATTTTTATCGATGAGAATGTTCATCATAGCTGTCCCAATCCCAATGTAGAAATCGGACCACCTATCGCTGGGTCGGATCACGATGTGGTATTCGCTAGGTTTGACGAACTCGCTGGCAACAAGGATGTTAAGATTAAGCGAGTTTTCTATGATATGCGTAATGCCAACATTATTGAGTTTGAGAAGCGATTCATGTCAAATGATTTAAGCAATTTCTATTCCGAAGTTGATATTGACAAGAAGTGCAATATTTTGTATGAATATTTGCATGACGCCATACAAGCCATTCCTTCACATATCATGTACTTCATGGACTCTGATGCGCCATGGATTACACCGCTGGTCAAGCATCTTATTAATATGCGATGGGAAGCTTTTCGGTCTAAGAAGTGGTCAGTTTACAACGCTCTCAAAGATAAGGTTAAAGGCGAGATTTTAAGGCTAAAACTGCGTATTTTAAAAGGCAAAGTCACACGGTCAAAGGCCTGTGGTCTTACATTCGCTTGGAAAAGGGAAGAGACTCATCCTCAATTGGCATCGATTGCCACGGTGATCCGTCGAATATCAAAGCTAGTCTCAACAAATTGAACGAGCAATACTGCGGTGTGATGAATACTCCAACATTTTCATTTGCGATTGATGAAGTTCCTGACGACTCGTGGATGCCAGCTTTCGATGAAGTTGATGTTTGGAGGTATTTGTCACACATACGATCAAAATCAGCTCGGAGTGATGACATACCCACACTTTTGTACAAGAAAAGCTCTATTATATTGGCTGCTCCTGTTTTGTCACTTGATAAGTGAGAGCATTCGCAAACGGCAGTTTCCCACTAGTTGGAAGGTCGCGGATGTGGTCCCTATACCCAAATCTTTGAGTACATCTAAATGTGAAACACTTCCCATCAGCTTGCTATCACTGCCCGCCAAAATTGCCGAGCGAATTATTCTTAACGATATGAAGCCTTGCCTAACACGCTACCTTGGGAGAAATCAGTTTGGCATCAGGAAGAGATCCTCCACAACTCACGCGGTCATAGCAGCTCATGATGCCATTACAAGAATCGCTGATGATCCATCTTATGGAGCTGCCGTGTTTGTTGGCTTCGACTTCACAAAGGCCTTCGATAAGATTGATCACTCCATTTTATTAGCCAGACTTGCTGACTTGAATGTTCCTGGTGGATTTGTCAGACTCATGCACGATTATTTGTCTGACAGACATCAATGCGTTAGAGTCAATTGCATAAAGAGTGACTCAAGGCGAATTACTAGTGGTGTGTCGCAGGGATCACTACTTGGGCCTTACCTTTTTGGTATTTATATGCAGTCATTACAATCATGTTATCCGACTACTTGCCTCATTAAGTATGTCGATGATGTTTCAATGGTTTGTGGAATCTGAAAGGCTAGGTGCAACGAAGACGTCGAAAGAATAAAAAATGAGATCGAATCTATCCGAGCGTGGTCGTCGTCAGCCGGGATGGAACTGAATTCGAGCAAGACAATTGGGATGATACGATATCGCGGTGGTTTTAGAGAGTTGTGCCAAATCGAAGATGCAATCGAAAGAGTTAAATTTGACAGCTACGTCCGCTTCCTTGGTGTGCTCCTTGATTCCGATCTTTCTTGGAAATCACATGTGGAATATATAACTCGGAAATGCGCACAGCGTATGTACATCCTGCGTCGTATGAAATCTATTACCAACAATGATCAGTTCCGCACAATCTATAGTGTGCTGATTAGGAGTCTCATCGAATACGCTTCTCCTTCTTTCATTGGACTGTCCCCCGAAAATTCTCGGTGTTTAGAGAGAATTCAAAGCCGCTGTCTTAAGATTAAAGGTATTGAGCTTCCTGATTTGTCCACAAGGAGATTCCGAGCAGCTGAAAGACTTTTCTATGGCATTCCAACTTGCGATACTTTTTTAGACTGTCTTTTCCCCAATCGTCTCCCAAGCGGGCGTTTGTCATACATCCTTGCGTCGCAACTCGTTTTTACCAAAGATGTGCATACATATTAACTCTGCATACTGTGACTGATTTATCAAATTTATTTTAATACGACTAAGCTTGTATGAAAATTTCGAACATTCATGACTTCAGTTTTGTGATTGCATTGTACTAACTTGTATTACTTTTCGATTCTTATTTGATGAAAAATAAACACCTTTCTCTCTCTCTCTCTCTCTCTCTCTCTCTCTCTTAAACACGCTCTCACCTCTAGGCCTTAATGACAAATTGTAGAGAGGTTTTTGCGTTTCTAAAGGAAATGTAAACAAAGACTGCTATTTTAATAGTCCCATACCGAGACGTAAACGAAGTCACGGTAACAGGAAGCGTAAGTCCAAAACGCTTCATCAAAATGACAGCGTATTGCTCACTGAAGACTTAAGACGTTTTTTTATTAAGAAACAATTTCATTCATTTTACAAGAAATTAAAAACAATTAAAATTTCGTTTTTGAGGGAATTGCATAACGAAATTAGCACTGAAACAGGTGATTTTCCTATATTTTCACAGCGTATATACAAAATACCGTAATGACCTTAAATGCTAAACAAGGTGATGCTGAAAGAGTCTACATTAACTTTAAATTCACAAATAAAGTTATGGATGAAGTCAATTTACATAAAATTTTTCATGACACTAAAATTTGTCGTCTTCTTCCCAAAGAAATCGCTTCATTTATCCGCCGAAGATATATTTCTCACTCAACAATCCTTTATCACGTAAATTTTGCAATTACAGTAAATTTCTTAAAAATTTAGAATTGTCAGATATTGAGAAAATTTTATCTTCAGACTGTAAATGCGCAGACCACAGTGACTTCATTTATCAGCATTATGAACACGTAATGACCGGCAACACAGATTTTGTAAGCAACCGAAATTTGAAAAATCTATTTTCTTTAGGAACAAAGCATCGAGGTATCCAAACCCATGAAAATGCATGACATGTATAAAGAAATAGAGAACTCTCTTGACCGTCATGTCAATAGAGTCAGTCGTAGGTACAAAGTTCCATTGTCAGATTTTCAAGAATGGAGGACTAAAGTTATGACAGTCGTAGAGGATCGTTTAAGATTCATTAAGAGCACTTATGATAATAATAGAAATAATAAGAAAAGATTCCCTGAAAGTTTAACAAAAAAAGAGGAATCTTACCTTCAGTATTTGCACACTAATTTTATTGTGACTTCTGTAGATAAAGCAGCCAGCAATTACGCATTTGTTTTATGTCATGACATTTCTCAAGGAGTTTGGGTATGACCTGATTTCCTTTTCGCCAATTGGTAACCTGACGTATAGACCTATAGAAAGTAATGCTGTGTGTGTTATCAAGAACCATAGTGATATTTTGCGAGATGAATTCGCCATAGTTTGCAACGATAAGAACTTAAAACTCCCTTAGCTATTTTGAATACCTAAAAAACATAAAGTCCCTTACAAATTTCGTTTCATAGCAGGAGCAAAACATTGCTCTACAAAGCAGTTATCCATCCTGGTTAATAAAGGACTCTCTGTTATCAGAGACCATTTTAAAAGGTATTGCAGTTCAGTGTATAACAATAGCGGCATAAACTGTTTTTGGAGTGTCTTATCGACATCAGAATTTCTTAATAAAGTCCAAAGTGTGGATGTTAATAGCGCACAAGTGTTTGATTTCTCTACGCTTTATACTAACCTGGATCAGCATGAAGTTAAAGAACATATTTTTAAATTACTTGACTTGATTTTTGATAATCACAACAGAAAATATTTATGCGTTGTTTATGATAAAAGTTTCATGTCACGGTCTAGATATAACGGCTATACAACCTTTACGAAAGACAAATTCAAATCAGCAATTAAGTTTATTATAGAAAATGTTTTTATAACGTTGGGTGGTCAAGTTTTCCAACAGACTCGTGGCATTCCTATGGGATGGAATTGTAGTCCTCTCTTAGCTGATCTGTTTTTACTACACTGTGAATTTTTTTATATGCAAAACTTACTGAAAAATAAGGAGATGGGACTGGCTAAACTGTTATCTAATACTTCTAGATACATCGACGACATTTGTATAATAAATTATAAACATTTTAACCAGATTATAAAGCATATTTACCCCAGTACCTTGGAAGCGAGCAGAAGCGGTAGTAATAAGAAAGAGGTTGAATACCTAGATGTTAAATTGAGCATTACTAATGATGGTTTACGAACTTCTGTGTATCATAAAGTAGACGATTTTAACTTTGCTGTTACACTTCTAACATTCCCAGAAAATACAATCTCGTACAAAATGGGTAGCCAAGTATTTAACGGACAACTTATAAGATATGGTCGATTTTGTTTATCCCTTGATGATTTCGTGAAAAAAGTTTCTTCGACCTTCAGATTATTAGTTGCTAGAGGCTATAATCAAGATTCTTTAATCAATAATGCAGAAAGTTGTTTACACAGGCATAAAGAGCTACTTTTGAAATTTGGGCTGTATTCAGCTAGACAATTTTCTAAGTTCAGTTTTCTGCTAACCGAATAATAAGATTTTCTATTTTTTTGTCGATTTTGACTTACACCGATTGTGACTAACCTGACTTTTGACTTTGTGGAAGCTGTACAGTTTTTCCTTGCAGGGCCCAGCTCAGGTGGGTTTGAGTGTTCAGGAATTGGGGCCGAAACACGAATCCTACCTGAGTTCCTGCTGATGACTTCCTAGCTGGTACAGGGAACGCAAAACCAGTCCCTTTAAGGACTAACTTCAATTTTGATTTCAATTTAATTTCATTATATTTTCAGTGTGTATTACATTATTCGTTTGTACTAATTTTTTTGCAGTCTACTCATTTATTTTACACTAGTTTCTTGTGACTATCAAATTTATTTATTTATTTAGATTTTGATTATTTTACCTAGTAATTTACATTTGTGCTGCTTATTTCCTTCCTTTTTCTTAATTAATTTATTTATTCATTCATTCAATTTTTTTCATTATTATCATTATTATTATTATTTTTCTTTTGTTACAATTTCAATATTCCATTACAGTTCGTACTTCACTAATCAATTTCAGCAGTTAATCTTTCAGAATTTATTACCCATCACTTTCCTTTTTTTCTGTATTTTAATTGTTAGCACGATCTACAATTTGATAATTTCTTGGTTAGTCTATTTTCTATATTAAGTTAGGTAACAACGTGAATAATTATCTCCTTTCCTATCTGTAGTGAAATAGGTGATTGATAGCATCTTCCGTCGTATGCAGATTACGCTTGTCATAATTTTTTGCGGATTAAGGCTAGATATGATGGGACACAGACCGGTCCTCTTGAGAGATAGATTGAATTTCATGATTAGTTAGACACCAATTGGTCCATTTATAACAAGTCTAGTTCCTTATTTCATTTTCTTCATGGAGTGGTTCCAGGTGAGACGTTGTAGGTCAATTCTAGCAAGTTCAGTACCCATACTCGTAATGTAGTTTCACATGTATTTTATTTTTTTTTTCGTTTCTTCAAAGTTCATTATAAATTTATTCATTACAGTTATATTTTGTACAGTAGGCTTACTCTTAGTTTATTTATGTAGTTGTAACTGAGATTCCTAGAGGATAATGATTTTCATTTAAATTCTCTTGTATAGTTATTGTAGGTTGTTTATTTGCTTCCTGTACTATTTTATCGAAGGCATCTATCTCTTCCAAAGTAATTGCATTATCTTCAATAGACCTTTGAAAGTAATAATGAAGTTTGTCATATAAGTCTTTAGTATGTTGATATTTCTTTTTCAATGTTCGTTGTTTCTTAGTCATTAATGAATTATCTAAAATTGTTGCAGATGAAGTTGCAAAAAGAGCTGCACTTGTTAAAGCTGTAGCAACTGCTGGTATTGCTAAGACATCTGAAGATATAACAATTGTTAAAACGCCTAAACTTACTGTTAAAATATTCCAATTCTATGCGTTCTATTTTTTGCTATAACCCATACATGTATATTTTTTGATATATTGTAATGTTCTAATTTTGGTAATAATCGCGTTTCTCTATCTTTCATATATCGTACGCTATCTTTATGCTTTGCTAAATTTATTCCCATCATAAATTCTCTTTGCGTTTTGTAAGACCAGTCATTATTATCTTCCTTAATTATTGAAGGATATAATAATTCCTTTTCATTTGGTGCAGATGATTGAATTATCATTTCATTTGCTTCCATTTCTAATAAAATATTTCAACGTAGCCGTATGATAAAATTCAAAACTAAAAATGGAATGACCTTGAACGCCAATGGAAATTTACACCAGATAATTACATCAGAAGTTTTGGAAATGTGGCTGTCGACATAGAATGACAATTGGTGTATTTTTCCATTCATGCGATATTGTTTCATCACTGCATTTAATACTAGCGTCATTTCATTTATTATTGTTTCATGTTTCACATCCAGCATTCAAGGGAAACTGAAGATTACAATAGCGCTTCAAGGTTGTTGCTTTAAAAGAATGCGATATTCATTCAACTAACTCGTATGTTTCATTCCCAATCCGATGCATGTCCACTTGTGGACGCGATCTGATTGGATGAAGATTGGATGTATTGTAATTGAAAACACACGATTGTTTAGGAAAAGAACGTAATGAATTGACAGCATTGCTCAGGACAGGAACATAATAAAATCTAGTTACTACACTAAAATTCACTCTCACTTTGTAGGAAATTTTCTAAACTGGCTAGATTAATTTTTGAAAGTCTAAGAGGAACAGAAGTAGTAAGGAATACTCCACTTTAAACACAGCGCCCCCCCCCTCAGGAAGAATGTCTTGGTAGGCTGTCCGGTTATGTTTTGGTCGGCCGTCTAGGTTGGAAAAGTGGGTGAAGGAGGGTTTGGATGTGAAATTGGAGGTCAGATTTGGATTATGCGTGAAATTTTGGGTTGGGGAGGTGATTTCCATCGAAATCGGCACGCAACAGTTTTGATCCCCCCTCGGATGGACTTTTGTCAAAGTGATGCTTTGACCAAAGTTGTTCAGAATCATGTGAAACAAGTTTCTATCAAGGTTTGGTGTTGAAATACATCGAAAAAAATTTTCTGGAACATTTTCTTCAATGTGGGTGGACACATAAACTGGCTCTAGCGGGTGAACGAAGGCTCGGATTGGAAAACGGAGGTCAGATTCGGATTCTCCGTGAAATTTTGGGTTTCGGAGGTGCTTTCCAGCGCAATCGGAGACATCAAATTCTTACCCCCCTCTGGACGGTGACTTCGATCTTGGCTTGTAGGGATGGTAGAGAGTCGTGCAATAGCTCGTTTAAAAGCTAAGAGTGAGACAAATTCAGTGAAAGAAACGGCTTTTTTCTTTGTTCCTTGGTTTAGGGTTGAGAGTGACTTTAAGATTTTGGAAATTGTCGGAAACGACGGAGTTAGAATTTTGCAGAAATGGCTCTATCGGCTGAACGAAGGCTTGGATTGGAAAACGGAGGTCAGATTCGGACTCTGCGTGAAATTTTGGGTTAGGGAGTTGATTTCCATCGGAATCGGCGCGCAACAGTTTTGATCCCCCCCTCGGATGGACTTTTGTCAAAGTGATGCTTTGACCAAAGTTGTTCAGAATCATGTGAAACAAGTTTCTATCAAGGTTTGTTGTTGAAATGAGTCGAAAAAATTTTCTGGAAACTTTTCTTCACTGTGGGTGGACACAGAAACTGGCTCTAGCAGGTGAACGAAGGCTCGGATGGGAAAGCGGAGGTCAGATTTGGATTCTGCGTGAAATTTTGAGATTGGGAGTTAATTTCCAGCGCAATTGGGGACATCAAATTCTTACCCCCCTCTGGACGGTGACTTCGATCTTGGCTTATAGGAATGGTAGAGAGTCGTGCAAGAGCTCGTTTAAAAGCTAAGAGTGAGACAAATTCAGTGAAAGAAACGGCTTTTTTCTTTGTTCCTTGGTTAAGGGTTGAGAGTAACTTTAAGATTTTGGAAATTGTCGGAAACGACGGAGTTAGAATTTTGCAGAAATGGCTCTAGCGGGTAAACGAAGCCTCGGACGGAAAATCCGAGACCAGATTTTGGAATCAGCTTAATGTCATTTTCCAAAGAGGATGGAGAATCATGCATTTCTCTCTAAATAATGAGACTTTGAAGTGACAATCATTCTATCTTTGAATCGTACAAGTGACGATCGCACGTTCTGCCAACTCATCTATCTTGTTTTTCAACTAGAATGGTAAATCGGAAAACTTCCTTCCACCTCCTTTCTTGAATGTTAACCTAATCGCATCTTTTCGCTTCCAGGCTTCTACATCACTTACCAGACTAGATGCTGATGTCCAGACGGTGCAAGGTTCGCTACAATCAAGCTATCTACTGTTGAAACCAGTGGAGGAGACAACAAAGGTACACAATCTTACACCACTACAGCGTAAATTTAGACAAGTCATACGCTATTGCGATCATGCTATAGCACTGGAAACGGGAGTGATCCCTTCCACAGAAGTGAGTGTGAAGAGGAATCAGTATGGGGACTATGTCGTCATTCCTGTAGCTCCATACATGCGTCGCCAGCTTGATATTATTGAAGAATTTGTGACACTAAATATGGATATCCCTACTCCCCTTGATGAAGTGTGAAGAGCGAGAGTTGACAAGGATACTCCATATAAAAAGATATGGAAAGGTGAACGACTTTCTCTACCACTATCGCATTGGTGTTCTTGCTATCGAAAGGATGGAGATCAAATAACACCCATCAGGTGTGAAGAGCTCGCAGAAGGCACTTGGAATATTCGTTTCACAATAAGCGGACTATATTATGGACATCATAAGGATAATAAATTGGCCTCTATAGCGATGCACACTCAATCCATCCTTTATATACCAAAGCAGCCAGATGTTAATAACATTATTGATCAAATCCTCAACGAGAGCGGTGCGAAGCACAAGTCAGAGAAGAATGTTACCGGAAAACGCAAATCAAAGAAGGAGAATCGCTAATCCTTTCCTATCTCTACATTATGACAATTCGCTTATGTGCTTTGAGTGTCGTAGACGTGGTCTTATCAGATACATTTTACTTCTTTGCTGTCATCATGTTATTTGTGTATTTTGCCGTGAACAGCATCGTTGCACTTCTTCATATTGTAATATGTTATAGGATTTTTCATCCGACGAGTAAAACTATGTAATTTTCTTTTTAGCCATCCACCATCATTTTTATGGATTGTGAGGGTGAACCTGTACATGAGCTCAGTGCTATTGCTATGGACAATTGGACATATCAGATTGTTAGTGTCTATCATCATCATGCCGAGTGTGATCCCAACGTTGATGGATGAGCGAGAAAACATATTCATAGACTTAATCAACAATATTTACAAGACTTTGGTCTTTCTAGTGAAAGTAATCTACTTATTGACTTTAAAAGATGGCTAGCAGCCTTCAATGTTGTGCATATATTTTGTAATGACCCCTCCAAAGAGAAAAAGCTTTTTCCTAATCTAGTAATTAATGATATTCTACTTCCACCTTGGAATAGTAGAGTCAATCAACACTATCATGAAGTTACGAAACGTTTCTAGGATTTGAGTGTTCTCATTTTAAATGTTCGTTGTAGTAGTTACATTCATAATCAATGTTCTTTTCCTCCTTACCTCAACACTACCAAAGTAAGGTTTGTTTTCGTTGCTCCCTGTATGATAGTTACCAACTGTATCTATTTCATTTGTTTCAAACCCAAAATTTGCAGTACATGCTTGATGAAGAAGTCATTCAATTAAGGCTTTATGTAAAAACTTGTTGTTTTTCATGCAATGGGAGGGATAGATGCAGGATGACAATGTCTTTCTTAAGTGATTGTGGAACATTGCGTTTTCTTAGGCAAAGTTTAAAATGGACTATTCAAGATTATGTGATAACATTTCATAAAGATGAGATTAACATCAAATCAGTTATTGGTGATACTAGCACACTATTTTTGAAGTTAATGGATACGTTTTCTGATAGAATTGTAATGGCCCGATTAGTTGCGAAAATTCATTTCACTCATTTTTGGAAAGAAGAGGTAGAAGATCGTTTCTTCCACTTTGCTTCCTATTTAATGGAAGTTGTAGATAATCCTAAAGAATTTTTTGAAAGACATATAGGAAAAATTGCTCAACGTCCTGATGCATTCAACGATCATGGTAGCAGTCTAGTGATTGAAGCAATTTCTCATATTCACATTCGATTTTCTATAAAAGAAACTTAGAGATGCAATGGTACTTGATCGTATCACAATTGCTTTTTAAGTTATATCTACTTACTCTCGAAGTATATTCCTTCTGTACATGCGTCTATTATTTAGAAAAGGCTACCAAGTTCATGTCGTCAAAAAGACTTGCTTTAGAAGTTGTTAGTAAGAGTGAAAATTTGTGTGATGTATGTAAGTGAAAGGATGGAAGTGAAAAACGCATCTTTGTGAGATGCAAGCATACTTTCTGCAAGCGCTGTTTCATACGTTACTGTATTCAACACTGTCAATGTAGCCACTGTGATATAGCTCATTTTGAGTGTCACTTCTGTCATAAAAATCAGTACCTATGCAAATATGGGAAACTGAAGTTGTGACAATGGTAAAGAGAAAAATGACGAGACGTAAAAGTCGAAAGACTTCAAAATTTTCTGGAGCCATTCGAGCTCTTCAACGAATGAATGGAAATCAGCGATATAATGCTATACGACATGCCAATGATCAATTTATTTGAGAAATTGCTTCTCATATGAGAATTTTGAGGACAAAGAAATTATCATCACAACAACGAAAGTTACTTAGGCGATATACTACAAAATTGCGATTCATCTCCAATCCTAAAATCACCCTTCAAAGAAAGAGGAAAACTCTTACACAAAAGGGTGGTGTCCTTTCAGCTATACTTCCGATGTTAGCTCTTGTACTGGGCGACGTATTGGATAGCATCTATGCCTTTAAGCGTTAATTATGCAAATGTTGAACCTCAAACTATTAAAATGGATTTCAGACTTCAATGTGATAAAGTTCTGACTGTATCAGGTCTATCCCATGCAGGTAGAACTGTTTTCACTCTGAATTTGCTGAACAAAAAAAGAAAAGAAAAGAGTTGTTTAGGGAACCTATCAATCGAGTTATTTGGAGTCATGGTATGCATCAGCCGTCACTCTTTCAGGAATTGCAACTTCGTAACTTTATTCGAAATGAAGGAATATTCGAGGTGATAAGATAGGGTCCAACGATGTCGTTGTATTGGATGATCTATTGAAGGGAAGCAAGAACTCTAAGGACGTCACAGATATGTTCACTCGCGTAGCACATTACAAAAGGTGCTTTATAATCTATATCACGCAAAATTTGTTTCCTGATGGGAAAGAAGCCCGCACACGAAACCTGAATACGCACTATTGCGCTATCTTTAAGAATCCACAAGATAGAAATCGATTTGAAATTTTAGAGCGACAAGTTGCACCAAGAGGTTCAAAAGCCTTAATTGAATTTTTTCAAGCAGCAACTGAAAAACCACACGGTTATTTATTTGTTGATTTTACACAAGAGTATCCGGAAGAATTGAGATTTCGAAGTGATATTTTGAAAAAGCCTATGATTGTCTACAAACTATGAGTTCTTATTCTCGCATGATTGTTATTCCTCAGGATAAATATGTGCAATTGACTGCTTTACAGCAAGTAAAGCAACCTTTAGCAAATCAAATTGATAGGAAAGGACTAGATTATCAGTAAAATGCACATATTAAAGATCCATATCGCGCAGTATTATTACAATCAGAAAATGTTGAAGAATTGAAAAGTTTGAAGAATAACATGCGTGACTCTGTATCGACTACTACACCTTTAGCATCTCGTGCACATGCAATAGCTCTTTTCAACAGCATTGAACAATATCTTAATGTGAATGATAGAGGTGAAATAATTACAGATGATGATAAAATTATTAGCGCTTCGCGTTATGAAGACTTGATTCAGTATGCAAAGCGTAGAAAACGTCGACAAGGTTATGTCCCACATGGTTGGCCATATTTTCTTCAATTATTGAAAAAGCATAGTATTTCAAAATTTCCACTGAATAATGAAACATTAAAGGAACTTAATTCTACTTCAGAAGATGATGCTACTTCAAAGGTTGATTCCGTTTCTAAAATTAGGAGTGTTACAATGCCAAGAAATTGGTTTAAAAGTTCACCTTCTGCAATTCCTTATTCACTTACAAAGCAAACAAGAGGAAGAGAACGACGTAGATCTACACCCTCCAGGCAAACAAGAGGAAGGGATAGACGTAGAAGATCTCTTCCAAAGATATATGTTCTGAGACTATTAATATGAGGCAGATGTGATGCTTGCCATGTAATGGGCCGCCGGAGGTGCATGTTGATACAACATGTACTTGCTGTGCCAGCTCTTACAATGAGATTCCTAAGCAATGTGAACATAAACGTAAATCATTTAAATCTTGTAGCTGTTGTAGGTGTAAAAAGGCAAGAAAGCAAAAACATGAGAAGAATGAGTCAGTCTTCATCACATTAACTTTTAAAATCAATGTATTATGATGTAAAACATCCTGCAGGATTTGCATCGATAAAGAAATTGTCAAAAGCGATTGGTCTTCCGCAATCACAAGCTAAACAATAGTTAAAGGGACAGGCTACATATACACTCCACAAACAAACGAAAAAGAAGTACCGTTCCCGTCATTATATTACTCATGACATTGATGAACAGCGGCAGTCAGATTTCTGTGACGTTGCCACTGTTTCAAAACATAACTCGGGAAATTATATTATTTCATCAGTAATTGATATTTTCTCGAGATATATATGGGCTCAACCTTCAAAAAGGAACGAAGTTAAGCGAGTGGCAAAGGCATTCCAGTCAATTTTCCAAGAGGGTCGCATTCCAAAGAGAATTCAGAGTGCTCAAGGAAAAGAGTTCGAAAGACAGCATGTGGGAAGATTATTTGAGAGATATGACATTGAGTTGTTTAATGTAAGGAGTGCCTATAAGGCTGCATTAGCTGAACGTTTTAACCGCAAATTGAAAAATCGCTTGTGGCGACATTTCATTGCCAACTTAGCACAAAATTGGACAGAGATACGCTACATGCCCACAGTCCCTCTGTTCATCGCTCTATTGGACTCAGACCAGCAGATGTGAGTGCTGACAATGTAGATGAAGTGCGTAAAACATTCCAACGTAGGCGTAATAATGCAAAAAGTTATGAAAAAATAGTCGATAAACTTCGCATATCAAAAGTGAAGAGTGTTTTTGCCAAAGGTTATCTCCCAAATTGGACAGAAGAAATTTTTACAGTTTCAAGCATTTTACCCCACCACTTACAAGTTAAAAGATTACGATAATGAAGAAATAGGTGGCAGCCTTTACCGTGATGAGATTGAGGTAGTCACTGAAGGTGAAACATATTTAGTAGAGAAAATCATCCGATGCAAAAAAGTCAAGGTGAAGAATGGTGTCTTGTTAAATGGCTCGGCTATCCTTCAGGTATGATTTCTTGGATGTATTGTGCAGACACTTTTCATCAAAGCGATCGCAAGTGATTTATGCAAAGCTATAACTTTTGAGTTTAAGATTTAAGTAATAAATCCGACTGCATAGTTTTGTTCACGCCCCTCCTATATGAGTGGCGCGGGTACAGTTTACGGCGGTGCTCGCCGTCAACGTGGAGGTAGTATATTTGGCGAGCTGAAATCTGTTGCATCTCTTCTCTTATCTACTGTTGGAAGATCTTCAAAACGAACCTTTTTAAGTAATGCTGTTGGCTTTGCTTGTGATGTTGTCAATGATATTGCCAGTGGAAAAAAGTGTACTTTACCTCATCGTGGGAAGGAATTCGGTTCAAGAACATTACAGGAAACCTTAATTCCCAATCGACAAAAGAAAGCACCTAAACGAATGAATGTTAGAAGAAAAAGAAAACAGCGCGGAGCTGGTAAGAAGCGAACGCCACGCAAATTTATGAAAAGGCATTCACGCAAACGCCGTGCGCGCTGTTATCCTTCATCAAGTGCTAAACGACGACGCTGTCATAACTTCTAATCATGGAGTGTAAAACTTCAAATTTTTGTTTGCTTGATCAACAAGCGATCTAGACAGATATTCCTAGTTCAAATATTGTAGATTATCATCCTCGAACTGCAGAGAATACTGGTCCAATGAAATTTGTCATTCCTGGAGCTAGTGATGACCACATTGATTCAAGTTATGCGATGGTTGATGTCAGGTTCAGAATTCAGCAAGCAGATGGAGCTCACGTCGATGCTGCACATAGAGTTGGTCTGAACAATTTACCGCTGGCTACATTATTTCGCGATGTTTATCTAACTATTGGAGAGCAACAGGTCGGAGGTGGACAAAGCGATTATCACTATAAAGTATATTTCAATGCTCTATCACAGTTTCATCCGGCAGCACCAAGTCATATGGAAGCAATGGGATGGCATAGAGATGAAACAACACAATTTGATAGTGAGACAAACACTGGTTTTGTAAAGCGATCTGCTTTGATTAAAGATAGTAAAGTATGTCAGCTATAAGGTCCACTAACTCTTGACTACTTTACACAGTCAAAGTTTTTACTCTGTAATAACAGCATTCGAGTCGAACTTACATTGAACAAGCCTGAATATTTGTTGAATGCATATGCTAAAGTTGTCAATTTTAAAATCCATGTGGAAGATCTTACGGAACACATTCGTCGAGTGGTAGCCAATCCAAGTGTAATTAGAGGGCATGCTGAGGGCCTTAACCGTAGCAATGCCATTTATCCCATTAAAAATACAAAGCTTCTCACATTTACTATTCCTAGAGATCGAAAGAGTTTTATGAAAGATGGTTTATTTCCATCAGAAGAACCAAAACTCCTAATGGTAGCAATGGTCGAAAATGATGCATTCAATGGTAATTAATGTCAAGAAGAATCCTATCAACGTCAAACACAACAATTTGATCGAAATTGCTTCACATGTAAATGGTGTCAGTCATCCTGGACCGCCCTATAGACCAGACTTCTCTTCTCATCAATTTTTGCGCAGCTATGTTGACTATATGAATGTCTTTGGCTTTTGCAACACAGACGACACCAACGGGCTTACAATGAAAGAGTTTAAGAATGGGTATACTATTTATGCATTTGATTTGACAGCCGACAGCTATATTAGTGCATCTTATCGTCAAGCTAGCGTTTCTCATAATATTCGCTTGGATCTGGACTTTAAAGCAACGCTAGCTGTGACTATCAATGTATTGATTTATGCAGTTTTTTTATTTAAATATTGAAATAACGAAGTATCGTGACGTAATTCTTCACTATAGTCGTTAATGAGTTGGTTGAATGCTGACGATATCAAAGCTAAAATACAGCGTAATGCAGATGAAGCTATGTTGAAAGCTTTTGATAATGTCTATTCGGTAGATACCCTACCAACTACAGTAAAAAAGTATCGCATCTTTATTGTATTGAACACTCAGTCAAAGAATTTAAAAGGTGAACATTGGGAAGCTATCTTTATTGGAAAAGACAGACGCGGTGAACTATTTAACTCTCTTGCTCAACCTCCAAATATACCAACACAGCAGTGGTTGAGAAAACAAACTCGTCAATATCAACGAAATGAGCGCATACTACAACATCCACTTTCATCATCGCTTTCGTATTGTACTTCATTTTAAAACGTTTGTATGTACGTCGATTTAAATCTGTTATTCAAAGGCTTTCATGTAACCCATCTTCTAATGAAAAGATGATTTGCAAGTTCTGTAATGATTTGAAATAAAACATCATCATGTTGGAATAAAAATTGTTTTTATTTCACAATCCGCTGGGTATGTACATATTCGATTAAATGGTCTAGGATTGTATCTGCTTCTACTTCTGATTTCAGTCCAGTAATGATAACTTCACTATTATGAAAAATTGCAATATGTACAGGATTCCAACGATTAATGAGAGCTGCAGGAAAAAGTTCTGGCTCATAACACAAATTGTAGCTGCTACAATGAATCTTCGAAAACGATACATTTTCACTCAATTCAGTAGAGATGACCATATTGTTCACAGTCAGATTCGACATCACACACTTCTCCCTCTTCCATATCCATCGTAGTAGCTTCTGCAGTTCTAAGCGCATTAACCGCGCCGAGAGTTTGTACCGTCCTGTTTAGAAAGAGTTGAAGGTTCAGTAAATTGCTAATTTTTACCACTAACATTTGCGGTTGACCCGGATAATACTTGCTGTTTGGAATTTGTTGATGTAATGTTGCGAGATCCATTTTGGTGTAGAGTCTGATGCGGCGGAGAATGTTGGCTATGGTGCAACGATGACGTCTCATGATGAAGAAATGAGTAAATAGAGCGATGTACCTTCCTTTTATACTTCTCCAAACTACCTTGATGAAGTGTGAAGTAGATGGAAAGTTGGGAATGATAGATTTGTATTCGTTGCTTTTTAAGTCGCAACCAAATTCGATTTCCTATGCGTGAATGTCTTTTCATATAGAAGTATTTCAAGTCCTTCATGATATAATTTAGGCATTGAAAATGTCGATATGATAAAGCAAATTCTCTTCTCATATTTCCAGTATAGTCTTTGAAATATACGTTTTGATCATAATCAATCTCAATATGTTGTAAGGAATCTAATTTCCAAGTCTTCATGATGGAGCGTAACAAGAGTGAAGGGCGTGAACAAGAGGTTGGTGGCTGAAATAGAGCAATTGCATGACCGTGAGAAGTGTATAAAAAGAAGAGTGCATGAAGTCCATCTTCCCCCCTTCCAAAGTAATGCCTGCGACGCGCCAACCATTACAATTGACTCAAACAAAACGCAGCAATGCCATGAGGGCGACGGAGTCCGATGTCTACACATACGAATGGACGATTTTGGCGAGCTCGAGAACTCCATCGTCTGAAAAGTCTGGAAGAAGGTTCTTAGTAAGTCTCTTCAACATGATAATTTCCCAACCCCATCTAATCTCCTATTATTTTCCTTTCAGAGTTTTTACATCAGCAGTGGCATCACATCGATCCCGAGAACGCCCCATGAGCCATCTTAAGGGCTACCTTCTAATGCAGCTAAAGCGGTCCCGAACGCGCCACATGTCTTCGGATATGGAATGCAGAGAGGAAGTATAACTAATGAAATGGAATGATACGGGAGGCCACCCTTGCACCATATGCATTACAACACAGACTTCTCTCTACGTTAAGATTACGTTCAACCTGTTGTGATAAAAAGTCGTTCACTGCCAACGTAGGGACATGAAGAGTGAATTTCTACGTCATACCACACATCACAGGTCCTAAAGTTCATTTGACGGGTACGATTACTGTAAAGTTGGATTTAGGGATTTAGGGTTTTATATAACACAAGTTAATGTTGACCGTTAGATGAAACAAAACGTCTATCACGTTGGTCATAATGTACATATGAGATAAATTATTAAGTCTTACCTGTCATCGAAATGAAAGATGAAGTCCATTCTTGGTACTCATCATCATTTGAAATTATTTGAAGATGAAAAGTTGCACTCGGTTCCCAACTTCATGGTTTGTAGCAAGAGACCTTGGTTATTCGTTGAAGGCTACAGAAAAAGTTACAAATGTAAATGGAAATATTAAAGCTGGCGCTTTAGTTGAAAGACTAATGGATCTAAATGAGAATGCTATGAATCATCATTTGATTCGAAGTTGGATAGAGGATTTTTCCATGCTGCAATGTAATGATAGTGAAAATAAGAGGATGAAATTGGAGCGATCTGAAGTGAAAAAGAAAAAATTAACATTTGCAGTGACATTTGCATCTGATTTGTCAAGTAGCTCCACCAATAAAAGTGACTTAAGAAAGAAATTGGAAGAAGAGACGTTTAAGTTATTATGTGAACGGAACTGCTCTAAGTGTTTTAAAGGGGAACGGTCCCTTCTCTTTTTACGATGTTGTTATGTGTTTTGCATGGAATGTGTTTCCCTTGGAAACTATATTATGTCCCATCTGTGATCAAGAAATAATTTCAACAGTCAGTGCATATAAATGATAAGGTTTTGATGCAATCCTTGTCGATTCTAGGAAAGTCATCTATGACCATGACACCGCTGTATCACCAGCTCATTGAAAAGAGATAGCATGATTATACAAGACAGTGGATTCTTGTGTTGAAAAACTATTATCATCCAGTGATTGTAGAGAGATGATACATCATTCGAGCAATGCTATCATCATCCACGCAAACTGTGAAGATGTTGACTATATGTCATCTTATAATTGTAAGCCAAGGCAGTTTACGAAAATACTTTTATCACTGATACATCATGGTCTTCTTTCATTACCTCGCTTATGTATTCTACACGTTGCTTATAGGAGGCCCTTTCTACTTAAGCACAATTGATGCTAAGGCAATAAATTTTACAAGCATCATCATGCAAACAGATTGTTTATGTCTGACTCATAACATATCAGCAAACGAAACACATGAGCTGTCTCCATTGAACTCCATTTGTCCTTTGCTTAAGCTTTATATCCAGAATAGGTGGGACTCCTACCGGCAGCACAATTGCATCGCTTATGAATATTGGAAACATAAGGTCAAAGAAGAGATAGCCACAGCCAAGCGAAGATGGTGTAGCTGATCCTCCGACAGTGCTAAAAAGTTTTGGCATATTGTCAACGCTATACGGGGTACAAAATCCGTTGATCCACTTCTTCGCCTTTCCACTCAGTTGGGTAGACCTGATTTAGCCGTTGAATTAATTAATGAGACTTTAAGAAAATTTTTTGTCCCATGTCGTTCGTACGAAATGCCTGCGAGTATTACAAGGAGTAACTGCGAGTTTGGTATATCTATCACTGCGTCTGATGTTGAGGAACGTTTAAGAAAGATTCCTTACAACAAAGCTCCTGGCAGCGATTGCATTCCCACTATTTTGTACAAGGCTTCTGCATCAGTAATTGCTGGTCCGTTATGCCTTATTTTCTGTCTTTCTTTGCGAGAGTGTGTTTTTCCTGCTAAATGGAAGTTTGGACATATCTCATTAATTTCAAAACATGGACAATTTACCTTGAGCAATATTCGTCCAATCGCATTGTTGCCATTACCCGGTAAACTTTTGGAGTATTTCATTATTCAACACGGTACCCTTTGTCAATCCCTAGCTAATGTTTTCGGTCCAGATCAGTTTGGATGTCGCCACAGTCGTCAGCAACGGCTGCTCTTGTGAAATTGTTGGATGATGCGACCATCCCTTTAGATCCCAATGATGTTGCTGGCATTCAACTGGTGTCTTATGACTATACAAAGGCATAGTTTTTTGCTTCTTGACAAGCTTGACTATGAATTAATCCTGCAGAAGCTGGAATCTCTGGGTATCCCAATCGATCTTATGAGACTGATTAGAAGTTACTTGTCGTGTAGAACTCAGTCAACTAGAATCGGTGATCATGCAAAGTCTGTGACTCCTATTTCTTCTGGAGTTCCACAAGGTTCCATTCTTGGTCCCAACCTATATTGTCTTGTTGCCTCCTCCTTGACACCTCTCAGTGACACTACTCACATTATCAAGTACATCGACGACGTCACCCTAGTTATTCCGCATTTTCGTGAAGGCTTGAATTCAGTGATTGATGAGCATAATAACATTCTTAAATGGTCTTCCGAAAACGGCCTTCTGATCAATCCCAGCAAATCTAAGAATCTTTTGGTGAAGAAAACTCAAAGATGCCATTTACAAGCCATATACAACGCTTGTGAAGTTGAAGAATTGCGTGTGCTAGGGCTTCACATCAATCAAGGGCTTACATGGAGCTCTCATGTCGACGATGTTCTAAAAAGTGCAAGCAAGTGATTGTATGTTTTGCGCATGCTAAAGCCCATCATGCATCAGAAAGAGCTGACTGTAGTGCATCACTCTCTGATCAGATGTCTGTTTGAATACTCGTCTCCTGATTTCGTGCATTTGCCAACAAACCCTCAACTTCTGATTGATCGTTTTCAAAATCCGGTTCACAAATACATTTGCTCCCATCCGAGAGATTTCCGTGCATCCGAATGCAAGTGCGGAAAGTCCCTATCACTTAAACTTCGCCGTGAGCACGCCTCTGTCCGCCTCTTTCAACAAGCCGCGAGTGACTATCATCACATTATTCATAGCATCATGCCTTAGAAATCGAGTTTTTCCCTACGTTTTCTCCAGCCAGTGTCAGCTACAATGAGACGTCGCAATGCTTTTGTGCCATTTACTTGTGCCTTGACTAACAGCAATTGCGAATGTGAAAGCGTGCATGACCTTAGTGTTTTACTTACTCATTCTAGTTACTTTCTTTTTTTTGATTTGCTATATTCTTGCATGAAAAATCTGTTTAGTGAATGTTTTTCATTGATTCAACAAACATATACAACAACCAACAACTATATTACCTCAGTGAATGATACATTACTGCCACCCTCACATGTATCTGCTTCTGACTATCCCACTAGTACTGCGGCTGTTCTCAGTGTATTGCTTTTTACTAGTGCTGTACTCAATGTCTTCCTCTATTTCTTTGCTTTTACTTCGGTGATGTTTCGACGCTGCTGTCGTGTTTAAGCAAAGAACACTCTAACATCCACCTGTAAAAATGGCTAGACGTCGTTCATCTCACCGTTCACGCAGACAAAAGTGTCAATCAAATGCAAACAAAAAATTCTGTCTCACGCTTCGTCGCTTATTAAAATTAAAACCATCTCATTGGTGTGAGGCAATGAAGTTGGCAAACAATGCCTTCATTCGGAAAATGTGCGCGGAAATACGAAAAGTGCGTTATGACATTAAATAGCAAAAAGGCCAATGCAATTGCCAGACATGGTAAAGTTCTTCGCACCTTGAGCAATTCAAAAACATAAATTCCAACGAAGCGCAAACTGTTATCACAGCGCGGCGGCTTCTTACCACTTTTAGCACCTATCCTCTATGCAGTTGCTGGTCCTGCCTTGGGAGGATTAGCTGATGCTCTTGCAAATAAAGTCATTAACGGAGAGAAAGTAAGTTAAATGGTATGACTTTTCACTAAAACAAACATGGATTTCCGTGTGCGCTGTAATTGCACTATGCGTATCGTAGGACCCTCTCATAGTGGGAAGACATATTTAACACTGCAATTGTTGGAGCATCGTAATGAGCTTTTTGACTGCAGACCGAATCTTGCTGTTTAGTGCTATGGAATTTGTCAACATAACTTACAACGTGAATTGGTTGGTAAGGGCTACTTCGTTCAACCGGGGATTATCAGCACTCCTGATATTCAACCCTATGATAGGACACGCGATCCATAGAACACCTACGTTAGACTTTTTTTATGAATTTGAGATTGAGCGAAAAATGGAAAATGGAATATGAAAAATGGTCAAAATTTTCAAATTTATTTTTATTGTATTAATTGAATGTATGAATCATCATTGATCTTCTGTCCAAATTTCATGTTAATCTGACAACTATAAGTACGATATATATCCGTCTGTAAAATAGTACTTTTTTGTAACCTTATAAAAATCTACATAGAAGTATCCATGTAGTCGGTCGGCGCGTATACACTTATCTAAACGGAAAATTAAGACTTTTGCCACTATAATGGCATCTCTTGAATATAATTTGAGATTGAGCGAAAAATGGAAAATGGAATATGAAAAATGGTCAAAATTTTCAAATGTATTTTTATTGTATTAATTGAATGTATGAATCATCATTGATCTTCTGTCCAAATTTCATGTTAATCTGACAACTATAAGTACGATATATATCCGTCTGTAAAATAGTACTTTTTTGTAACCTTATAAAAATCTACATAGAAGTATCCATGTAGTCGGTCGGCGCGTATACACTTATCTAAACGGAAAATTAAGACTTTTGCCACTATAATGGCATCTCTTGAATATAATTATCTTTGCGTTTTAATAAATTAAATAATTCACGTTTTAATGATTTTGGCGCCAATTAAAATTTGAGTTGAATAAAATCGATTTCAGAATTTCAGCATGAATAGTAGAGAAGACAATATATTCTTTGGTTACCGCATGCTTTTTTGCTGATTTACACCTAAATTTAAGTTATAGATAAAAAATATCATAATGATAAGGGATAGTCCAATAAAAATCAGTTAAAGCTACCCTAAAAGTTTTGTGGGTGAGGAACTGCTTTATACGGTAACAAAATCTGATGAGAAAACTTTAAACGGCTCTCCTGTAAAATTTTAGTTTCAAAGAAATTTAAAGTAGTCAACTTCAAATGACTGTAACCTTTTTTCTAAGCATCCAATCCAATTGAGACTTTTTTAAAATGAAGAGGAAGATCTAAGTTATATGAAAATGTACTTATCTCAATTTTCATAGAAAAGTTCTAAGATAGGTGTTCTATGGATCGCGTGTCATATTATCATTCTTGATGATTTACTTAATGAGAGTAAGACCTCACAAGAAGTAACTGCTATATTTACCAAAGCTGCTCATCATAAAACATGCTTTATCATTTTTATTATGCAAAATCTCTTCCGAATGGAAAGGGAACATGAACTCGAAGTCTAAACAAGTTCTTCCAGGATATTCTTCAGTGAAAACGTTGTCACAAGCAAGTGGTTATTCACAGAAACAAGTGAAGAGATGGTCAAAAGCTCAACATTGCACACACAGACTCGAAAACGTTATCCTACCCGTTCTTATATCGTTCATGATGCTGATGAACAATGGCCAGCAGATTTGGCTGATGTTTCTTTATTAGCAAAAAATATTAAAGGCCATCGCTTTCTCCTAACTGTCATTGACTTATTTTCCCGTTGTGCTTGGGTTCAACCACTCAAGGTAAAACGTGATGAAGAAGTGGCCGAGGCTTTGAAAATAATTTCAGTGAAGGACGCATTCTCACACGTATTCAGACTGATCAAGGGAAAGAGTTTGAAAACAGACATGTGCGTGCTTCATTTCGCGAACACAACATTGAGCTGTTTAGTGTGAAAAGTGCATCCAAGGCTACAGTGGTCGACCGCTTTAATCGTACACTGAAAACTATTCCATGGCGCTATTTCACTGCAAAAGTAACCCAAAAGTGGACAGATGTATTACAAGATTCTGTACACGCTTACAATCATTCTGTTCATCGCATGATTGGTCATAAACCTGCTGACATAACTCCAGACATGGTGGATACAATCCGTGAAATCAATGCCAAACGCAAGCTACAATCACAAGGTAAACGCGACATTCAGATAAGTGACAAACTTCGCATTTCCAAGGTGAAAATCGTGTTTGCTAAAGGTCATCTTCCCAATTGGCTGGAAGAAATATTTACTGTCTCTGTTGTTAGCAAGAAATTCAAGCCTACTACCTATAAGCTTCATGATCACCATGGTGAAGAGATTGAAGGGAGTTTTTATCGTCATGAGATAGCGCCCATCACCAAAGAAGATGATGACTACATGGTTGAAAAGATAATTCGTCGCCAAATGCGACAAAGGGAAAATCCAAATTCAACGAACAGTTGGATTAGTCAATCTGACCTACATCATGTTAGTCAACGTTTCTTGGCAAAGTAATGAATCGCATAAATACAAATAAATAAATACCTATGGATCAAACTGCTACGTTTTATTATGCTCACTCCTGTGCTAGTCATGGAGCTGGCTTTCCTGTTTATGCTGGATCGCGACGTCAAAAAGGGGGTAGTCTATTGGGTGCTGTCAAAAGTGTGATGCTCCTCACTTTCTCAAATGTGGGAAAATCAGCTTTAAAGGAAGCTGTAGGATTAGCAGCAGATGTAGCAAGTGATGCACTTTCTGAAGGATTGCCGATTCGTGAATCGTTGAGGCGTCACGGAATACAGCGTTTGAAGAATGTCGGTAAGGCTGGTGTCAGGTCTGTCATGAGTCATATCAATCCACTCTCCACTTCAGGCAAACGTTAGCAAAGAACATCTCGTGTATCTCCTACCAAACGCAGACGGCGTGGACTGTTTTCAATATGGAATGTAAAACCTCATCCCTCTGCCTATTTGATAGAACACCTATACAGACGGATATCATTAGAAATTATGTATCCATTCGTTATCCACAGACAGGTATCGATTCTGGTAGTGTCATTGAGTGTTTAATACGAGGAAATGATGCTGAATACATCGATGTAAATGACATCAATCTACATGTTAAGTTTAAGATGGTAAATAAGGACGGTACAAACTTTGACGACAAGGACAAAGTAGCCGTGAATAACTTGGCAATAGCAACTCTCTTCAAGGATGTATCATAGACCGTCGGTGAAACTCGGGTTCAAGGTGGTCAACATAGTTATCCCTATCTCGGTTATTTTTCAACAATCATGCAGTTCCAGCCACAAGCACAAAATAGTCACATTGCTGTTATGGGTTGGTGTCAAGATGAGGCTGGTAAATTTGATATTGACAAAAGCAAGGGATTTGTCATTCGTGAAAAGTTGACTGCAGAAAGTAGGGTGTGTGAATTATATGGTCCCCTATACTTGCAATTTTTCTGTCAATCACGTTTCTTAATGTCAAAAGTAGACATGCGAGATCATCTCTTTCCAAGCGATCCTAAATTTGTATTGAATACTGATGGAGCAAAGACTGAATACAAGATTGTGTTTGAAAGTGTTGGACTCTATGTGCGAAGAATGACAGTGAATCCTTCGGTGATTAATGGACATGGGATGGGTTTGAATAAGTATGATGCTCTTTATGATGTAAATCATACTGAGATCCATAGTTGAAATTACAAATGCCCAACATGAGTTGCCCCAGAGGTTTCAGTCTAGAATATGACACTCTCCCTTGCCACACTTATCACTACGGCATCATCCACAATCGCGAAGAAACACCCCGTCATTGCAATATTGCAGCGAAACTCTCCGTACCATGCTCGCTTTGCGTGAGTTTGTTTGATAGCAGCTTGTAAAATGTAAAGACATGCTCGTACACCCTTATAAATTCCTTCATTGACTTCAGCAGGGTCAAAAACTTCAGAAAACCTCCAAAAATAACGACTTTGAATTTTTCAGCAGTTTTGAACTACTTACAAAGCGTTTATAAGTAGTCTATGACTTCACCTGAATTATTAACTCTCGAACAAACGTTGAATGAAGTCCATGAGATTCCTACAAGTAGAGATACAAGCCTTTAAAGTTCAAGCCTACTATGATGGCCTTGAGACTAGGCTATCTCCCGGCTCTCCACATACTCTGACAACTTAGGTGAGTGTGGCAATCGAAAAATATACTTTGGTGTCCTATGGAAACTCGGTTTTTGGAGATTTCCGACGCTATCATCGGAGCTCCGGAGTTCACCTATCTGTACCTCGACTGGCGATTGAACTGATTTTTCTTTCCAAGAGTGAAAAGTCTTTCCACTCCTGCCTTCCCGTCATTGCTCCCCTCGCTTACCTGTCAGGAGGTGGGGTCAACACATTTTCTCTCCGATTGACTTGAATCTAACGCTACTGATGCAAAATGTCACGAGGAGTCCGAATCTGCCCTCCGTTTGTCACTCCAAACACTCCTTCATCCCGAACTATACCCTTTCTCATTCCAAAATGTCCAAAACCTGCAAATTCTATCTCTGTCCATTTTCAGAGATTCCTAAAATCCTAAAGTCAGTCTCAACTGTAAACTAAGAAAGGTATGGGCAAGCCGTTTCTTCCACTGAATTTGTCTTTCAAATGAGCTATGGCACGATTTTCTACGATCACAACCGCCAAAGTCGGTGGAAGTCTGAATAGGAGGGGTCATCACTTTTTCTCTCCGATTGACTTGAAGCTAGCCCTATCTATGTACAATGTCATGAAGAGTCCGAATCTGCCACCCCGTTATCCATGCGAGTGCTCCTTCATCCCGAAACATATCCTTTCTCATCCCAAAATGTCCCAAACCTGCACATTTGTAGGGGTGGAAAACACCAAAGTCTCACAGGAGAGGGGGGTCGGTTTCCTCAACTCAGTCCGATCACCAACAACACATCCCTGGACACTTCCTCTCGCCAGGGAGGGGGGATGAGTCATCGCTACACCACACCGGCCTTCCGTCTGGGATGGGCTTACTACTCCTGCACATGGGCAGACTTCACATGCTTTTTGGACTTCCATATTTTCACCGTTATAGACCTGTTTATGAAGCAATTATGATCTATTTATAGCCCTTTGGAACAACTTCAGATGCAGTACCTAAATCTCATGGTTTTAGTATGTTTTGAATTTTACAATTGTTATATGATCTACCTTTCATAGTATTTCGCTATTGGTCGAATTATCAGCAGTTGCTGCAATTTCCATTATTTTGATTTTTTTATTTCAGGTTGTTGTATGTTGCTGTGCAGATTGTATTTTCCCTATGAAGTTCTTTTCACTCCTTCTAGTAGCTATGCAATTTTCTGAAGAAAATAACCAGCTTGTTTGTCATTCATTGAAGGTTGCGAAGACATGGAAGGCCTCGTAGGCAAGAAATTGAATGGCAATAATTTATATACCTACATTCCTACCAAGCTCAGGACGTCGCAGTAAATAGACATCATCTAAACGTTTATATGTTGGCTGATAGGGCATCACTTGACTTCAGGCTTCTACCCAACAGGGAATACAACTGAATTAAAGTTAGACAACTTCAAGTATATCAAATAATGACATTGATAATGATGTAGAGCACTACGTCAAAATATTTGGCTTGTAGTTGTCTCTCGCTCTAAGATCAAAATTCTTTAACTCAAAAGTCCTTCGCAATTAAATTTGGCATCATGAGATGCCAAACAATATTGAATAACATGTGAAGTTACAACGTTGCCATCTTCATTTGACTACAAGAATGGTCAATTCATCGTACTTAAATGCCCAATTGATATACTCTACATGTCTCCGTTGCCATCAATAAAAAAGTTAACGAGGTGACCTACTTCGTAATCATTGAAAAAATGTCAAGTAAGCTGACAATTTTCTTTTGAAAATAGCTTGTTTTTAGAAGGAGCGGAAAGAATTTGACTGAAATCTAAAGGAACAGTGTACAATTCAATGTTTGCCCTTGAAAGAAGTTAATGCGAATTTCCTATTGAGGATTGTAATGGTTTCCGCTTCAAAAATGCTTTTGTCGTTCAAGTTATAACAAGAAAGCATATATATATATATATATGATCATAAGTAATCGCCATGAGACTTAATAATAAAGATAAATTAAAAAAATCAACGTAGTCTCAAGATAGAATTGTTTATTCACGAATTTTCGTCTAAGACTTCATCAGGTGAACGAAGTAAATGTACATGAAGTGAAATGACATTGCATTATAAAGAAAAGTAACAAGAGTTCAACACGTGTATGCCCAGGCGGCATCATTATCTTCTCACATTTATCTGAGGCTTAACGGCTTCAATTGTTGACATTTCCACACGGCGGCGATGATAAGAATCAAAGAGCCCGCGGGAGATAATTGAAGGCGAAATATGGCGTAACAGAGGGGAGCAATTGTGTTTAATTTTAAAATGATGGAAAACTTGGCTGCTGGTTGTATGTAGATGTTCATCAATTCTTTTTCTGAAAGTGCGATGCGTTTCACCTACATAACTTTCCGAACAGATATTGCAGACAATTTTGTAGACAATATTTTTAGAATTGCATAAATTCTGGCCTTTACAAACACAACGACTTTTGCAACTGATGGGTGGTTGTTGATAAAATTGTTGGGAAAGAGGGGCTTTAGTTCTAAAGATCGAATGATGGGAATCGGCAGATTAGATTTCCTTATACAGTTATACACTTTATTAACCCAACGATCATTAACATACGGAACGTTAATCCGAATAGCGTTTTGTTTCGTATTTCTGTTTTTAGGCACAGTTTCACTATAAAGATACTTATCTAGGACTGACAAAGGATAACCATTAGCTCTAAACCTCTGCGAAAGAAGATTAAGAGACTGCTTGATAAGCGACTGGGACGATGAGTTGCGTAAAACTCGTAAGCGTTCAGTCTTAATAATATTAATTTTCCTCATCCGCGGGACGGCACTATCCCAAGGAAGAATGTGACCACTATGAACACTTTTGATAAAAAGGCAGGTTTGAAACGTAACACAATCTTCCAAATCAACTAAAAAAGTGCAAGTGTCAAGAAACGAAATTTCCGTTTTCCCCTCACCAGGTGTTTCTAACGTAAATCTGATGTTCTTAGAGATGGAATTGGACAGGGAGAGTAAATCTTCAGGTAGACCGGCAAAGACGAAGAAAATATCATCAATGTACCTACGCCAGTATATGATATCCGTTGACCTCTCCATAATCTGTTTTTCTATGAAATTCATGTACACGATGGCCAAGATAGGGGAAAGGGGGTTACCCATTGCTAAACCCCGACACTGATTGTAAAACTTGTCTTTAATACAAATGATATCAGATTTGATCGCTAAACCCAATAAATCAAGCAATGATTGCCTATCTAGTGAAGACCACTCAGTAAGGTGAGCATTTACCAAGAGAAAGCTAACAAAAATATCCAAGACATTGTTGACACCGGTAAGAGGAATACTTCCATATAAATTGGAAACATCCAGAGAACCAAAAGAGAATGAATTTTGATTCATCTTACTGTAATCCTAATCTTTGTAATGGATTGAACGAAGGCGCTGGTGTCTTGAAGATGAGCATCAATCTTATCAAGAATGGGTTTGAAGACCATCGCAAGTAATTTACACAATGGAGTAGCCGGAGTATCTGTAGCACTAACAACTGGTCTGCCTCTAATAGGATCTTTGTGATCTTTGATGAGAAGATTCATATTACTCGGAATAGGCTCACTACACATCACATTCTGAAGACAAATCTTTATCTGACTGTCCGTTTGCCTATTAGCAACCGCTTTCAATTTGCGGTTAAAGGATAATTGTCTCGATGAAGGGAGGGTGGGGTTTGTCTCAACATAATTATCCCTGTGTTCCTCAAAGAGTTGGTCATAATGAGACGTATCAATGGCTATTAAGCGATTAGACTTATCAGAGGGTACAACCCTAATATCAGGAGATTTACGGATATCACTGACGACCTTAAACATAGAGTTACTACTGTGAACAGATTTAATTTTGTCAAACTCAGTCATAAGCTGATACTGCAAGTCATCGATCTTACTATTAATCTTGTCAGGAATGGTAGTACACAACTCACGAGACAAAGTCTTCGATTTGGGATCCTTGCATTTCCATAAAGAGGATCTCACTTCACTCTGTTCGCTGGGTGTCTCCGAAGATTTGTCATCTTGAAGATGGTAGGACATAACACGACGGATCTTGTCTATTGAAGCGTTGATGATGTTTGAACCGCTGTTGAAATTCTTCCCACTTGCACTAGGGACAAATGAAGGTCCTTTATCCAACACCGCTGACTGTTCATCTGAGAATACGTGAGAAGATTCATTGGTGAAACCGTCCACCGGCGGAGGCTGGTCTTCTTCCATCCTGTCAGTAGAATAAGTTAGCAATTTATGCAGTTTGTTGTCCTTTCGTTGCTGTAGCTGTTTCACGATGATTGAGACCGTGTTTGAGTCCTCCTCCGTCAAAGGTCCTGCTGCACGGCTTTGCCACCTCACCAAGTTCGCGTAAGTCCTTTTAATGGCAAGAGAAATCCACTGTCGACTCTGTCTCCTGGCTAGAAGATCCGCTTCACCACAAGGGTATGTAGAAGCTAGTTTGTTAGCCACTGTCAATCCATTCGGAATAACCTCAAGACGTTTACATTCCTTCATGAAATGTAAATGCGATATCAATGCAGTCAGTTTCACTTCGCGTAGAAGCACATCGTTACAACGGCGGATGGCGTTAGCCACAGTTTGATCATAAGTAATCGCCATGAGACTTAATAATAAAGATAAATTAAAAAAATCAACGTAGTCTCAAGATAGAATTGTTTATTCACGAATTTTCGTCTAAGACTTCATCAGGTGAACGAAGTAAATGTACATGAAATGAAATGACATTGCATTATAAAGAAAAGTAACAAGAGTTCAACACGTGTATGCCCAGGCGGCATCATTATCTTCTCACATTTATCTGAGGCTTAACGGCTTCAATTGTTGACATTTCCACACGGCGGCGATGATAAGAATCAAAGAGCCCGCGGGAGATAATTGAAGGCGAAATATGGCGTAACAGAGGGGAGCAATTGTGTTTAATTTTAAAATGATGGAAAACTTGGCTGCTGGTTGTATGTAGATGTTCATCAATTCTTTTTCTGAAAGTGCGATGCGTTTCACCTACATAACTTTCCGAACAGATATTGCAGACAATTTGTAGACAATATTTTTAGAATTGCATAAATTCTGGCCTTTACAAACACAACGACTTTTGCAACTGATGGGTGGTTGTTGATAAAATTGTTGGGAAAGAGGGGCTTTAGTTCTAAAGATCGGAATGATGGGAATCGGCAGATTAGATTTCCTTATACAGTTATACACTTTATTAACCCAACGATCATTAACATACGGAACGTTAATCCGAATAGCGTTTTGTTTCGTATTTCTGTTTTTAGGCACAGTTTCACTATAAAGATACTTATCTAGGACTGACAAAGGATAACCATTAGCTCTAAACCTCTGCGAAAGAAGATTAAGAGACTGCTTGACAAGCGACTGGGACGATGAGTTGCGTAAAACTCGTAAGCGTTCAGTCTTAATAATATTAATTTTCCTCATCCGCGGGACGGCACTATCCCAAGGAAGAATGTGACCACTATGAACACTTTTGATAAAAAGGCAGGTTTGAAACGTAACACAATCTTCCAAATCAACTAAAAAAGTGCAAGTGTCAAGAAACGAAATTTCCGTTTTCCCCTCACCAGGTGTTTCTAACGTAAATCTGATGTTCTTAGAGATGGAATTGGACAGGGAGAGTAAATCTTCAGGTAGACCGGCAAAGACGAAGAAAATATCATCAATGTACCTACGCCGGTATATGATATCCGTTGACCTCTCCATAATTTGTTTTTCTATGAAATTCATGTACACGATGGCCAAGATAGGGGAAAGGGGGTTACCCATTGCTAAACCCCGACACTGATTGTAAAACTTGTCTTTAATACAAATGATATCAGATTTGATCGCTAAACCCAATAAATCAAGCAAAGATTGCCTATCTAGTGAAGACCACTCAGTAAGGTGAGCATTTACCAAGAGAAAGCTAACAAAAATATCCAAGACATTGTTGACACCGGTAAGAGGAATACTTCCATATAAATTGGAAACATCCAGAGAACCAAAAGAGAATGAATTTTGATTCATCTTACTAATCCTAATCTTTGTAATGGATTGAACGAAGGCGCTGGTGTCTTGAAGATGAGCATCAATCTTATCAAGAATGGGTTTGAAGACCATCGCAAGTAATTTACACAATGGAGTAGCCGGAGTATCTGTAGCACTAACAACTGGTCTGCCTCTAATAGGATCTTTGTGATCTTTGATGAGAAGATTCATATTACTCGGAATAGGCTCACTACACATCACATTCTGAAGACAAATCTTTATCTGACTGTCCGTTTGCCTATTAGCAACCGCTTTCAATTTGCGGTTAAAGGATAATTGTCTCGATGAAGGGAGGGTGGGGTTTGTCTCAACATAATTATCCATGTGTTCCTCAAAGAGTTGGTCATAATGAGACGTATCAATGGCTATTAAGCGATTAGACTTATCAGAGGGTACAACCCTAATATCAGGAGATTTACGGATATCACTGACGACCTTAAACATAGAGTTACTACTGTGAACAGATTTAATTTTGTCAAACTCAGTCACAAGCTGATACTGCAAGTCATCGATCTTACTATTAATCTTGTCAGGAATGGTAGTACACAACTCACGAGACAAAGTCTTCGATTTGGGATCCTTGCATCCTTGGGATCTTTGCATCCCTTGCATGCATTTGGGATTGGGATCCTTGCACGAGACAAAGTCTTCGATTTGGGATCCTTGGGATCATCAACGCTTCAATAGACAAGATCCGTCGTGTTATGTCTTACCATCTTCAAGATGACAAATCTTCGGAGACACCCAGCGAACAGAGTGAAGTGAGATCCTCTTTATGGAAATGCAAGGATCCCAAATCGAAGACTTTGTCTCGTGAGTTGTGTACTACCATTCCTGACAAGATTAATAGTAAGATCGATGACTTGCAGTATCAGCTTATGACTGAGTTTGACAAAATTAAATCTGTTCACAGTAGTAACTCTATGTTTAAGGTCGTCAGTGATATCCGTAAATCTCCTGATATTAGGGTTGTACCCTCTGATAAGTCTAATCGCTTAATAGCCATTGATACGTCTCATTATGACCAACTCTTTGAGGAACACATGGATAATTATGTTGAGACAAACCCCACCCTCCCTTCATCGAGACAATTATCCTTTAACCGCAAATTGAAAGCGGTTGCTAATAGGCAAACGGACAGTCAGATAAAGATTTGTCTTCAGAATGTGATGTGTAGTGAGCCTATTCCGAGTAATATGAATCTTCTCATCAAAGATCACAAAGATCCTATTAGAGGCAGACCAGTTGTTAGTGCTACAGATACTCCGGCTACTCCATTGTGTAAATTACTTGCGATGGTCTTCAAACCCATTCTTGATAAGATTGATGCTCATCTTCAAGACACCAGCGCCTTCGTTCAATCCATTACAAAGATTAGGATTAGTAAGATGAATCAAAATTCATTCTCTTTTGGTTCTCTGGATGTTTCCAATTTATATGGAAGTATTCCTCTTACCGGTGTCAACAATGTCTTGGATATTTTTGTTAGCTTTCTCTTGGTAAATGCTCACCTTACTGAGTGGTCTTCACTAGATAGGCAATCTTTGCTTGATTTATTGGGTTTAGCGATCAAATCTGATATCATTTGTATTAAAGACAAGTTTTACAATCAGTGTCGGGGTTTAGCAATGGGTAACCCCCTTTCCCCTATCTTGGCCATCGTGTACATGAATTTCATAGAAAAACAGATTATGGAGAGGTCAACGGATATCATATACTGGCGTAGGTACATTGATGATATTTCTGTCCAATTCCATCTCTAAGAACATCAGATTTACGTTAGAAACACCTGGTGAGGGGAAAACGGAAATTTCGTTTCTTGACACTTGCACTTTTTTAGTTGATTTGGAAGATTGTGTTACGTTTCAAACCTGCCTTTTTATCAAAAGTGTTCATAGTGGTCACATTCTTCCTTGGGATAGTGCCGTCCCGCGGATGAGGAAAATTAATATTATTAAGACTGAACGCTTACGAGCTTTACGCAACTCATCGTCCCAGACGCTTGTCAAGCAGTCTCTTAATCTTCTTTCGCAGAGGTTTAGAGCTAATGGTTATCCTTTGTCAGTCCTAGATAAGTATCTTTATAGTGAAACTGTGCCTAAAAACAGAAATACGAAACAAAACGCTATTCGGATTAACGTTCCGTATGTTAATGATTGTTGGGTTAATAAAGTGTATAACTGTATAAGGAAATCTAATCTGCCGATTCCCATCATTCCGATCTTTAGAACTAAAGCCCCTCTTTCCCAACAATTTTATCAACAACCACCCATCAGTTGCAAAAGTCGTTGTGTTTGTAAAGGCCAGAATTTATGCAATTCTAAAAATATTGTCTACAAAATTGTCTGCAATATCTGTTCGGAAAGTTATGTAGGTGAAACGCATCGCACTTTCAGAAAAAGAATTGATGAACATCTACATACAACCAGCAGCCAAGTTTTCCATCATTTTAAAATTAAACACAATTGCTCCCCTCTGTTACGCCATATTTCGCCTTCAATTATCTCCCGCGGGCTCTTTGATTCTTATCATCGCCGCCGTGTGGAAATGTCAACAATTGAAGCCGTTAAGCCTCAGATAAATATGAGAAGATAATGATGCCGCCTGGGCATACACGTGTTGAACTCTTGTTACTTTTCTTTATAATGCAATGTCATTTCACTTCATGTACATTTACTTCGTTCACCTGATGAAGTCTTAGACGAAAATTCGTGAATAAACAATTCTATCTTGAGACTACGTTAATTTTTTTAATTTATCTATATGTATATATATATATATATATATATCCATGTAATTGTTTTTATTTCTGTAGGATATTCAGCCAAAGAGGGAAGTGGTATAAAGTGCAAGAGCAATTAGCGAGAGGACGAAGGGTCCAAATAGATGCATACCCGTGCGGTTTACAGTGTACACGTACATGCAGCATGAGTTGTCAGCAATCATTTTTTAACTGTTCAAAGAACAGTTAGGTCGCAATCTCTGTGTCACAAGACGCATGCGTAGATACTCTCAAATTATGTTGCATTTACATATTCTTTGTGTTGTAATGATTGACAAGCAATTTATTCTAGAATGAATGTCGTCATAGATGATGCAATGTCTTGTCATTTGCAATACACAGTCAGAATTATTTCTCTTCACTTACCTCCTTCCATGACTTGAACTTCACATAGATAAAGTGTTCCATCATCCACAATCGTTAGATATTGCCCTCGATTGTTGTAGCAATTCACGGTTATGTTATCCACGCCTTCCGTCGATTCATAAATTTCTCCACATATGAATTGATTTTTGATTCGAGAAAGCTTATGTTTAATGTTTTTGACTCGACTTGTTGCACCCAAAAATACTCTACTGTCTCTGAGGGCACTTTGACAGCAATCCTTCCGATTAAAAATGATGACTTCTTTGACATAGTATTGCGCTCCCAAATCAACACTCCAAGTGGAAACTACTCTTCTTGGTGCGGCTATATTGGCGCAAGAACCAGCCATATAATCGCCATTTGTATTTCCATCTACAGCACGGTTTGAGGTTCTTCCGTGGCTTTGCACTGTCGGTTTCCCTAATGCCAAGTTTTTCTCCGCTGATTGAGTAATTCGATAGAATGAGATAAACAGACAAATGTCAAGGCAAGTGGAGGAACGCATGTTGACAACTGTGATCGTTTACTGTGCAGTAGCAGAAATTATATGAGTAATACTACGTGACATAAATGCAACATACGCGGAAAAAATTGCATTTTCTAAGGCAAGCTTTGAGACAAGTTTAGTTGAAATGTGCTGGCATATTTTTCTGACTTCAGCTACCTTTGTCGCTACATTCTCTAATGCTGCTGCACGGTTGCATATCTGAGGTTTTTGTTTTGAATAATGTATTGCCAGAAATTGAGTGAGATTAATGCAGAATGTATCATAGGTTTCAGCAGCACTGTCTACTTGCGCAAACGGTGGCGCGGCACATCATTCAGTTCCTTGTATTTCCATTGTTATTTCTCCAATATTCCATGTTTTACAGAGAAATGATTCATAAGATAAGCTGATTTGATATTGAAAGCTGTACTGACTGGTTCAAAATATTTACATGATTTGAATAGAACTTTGATCTTTGATCAAGTAAATACTGTATAATCACCTAGCATCTGCGTTTCATTGGAATTGATAATTTCTCAGGTGCATAATCATCGGTGATGAAATCATGCGTGTACAATTCAATCTGTATAAAAATTATATGCGTTCGGTGAAATGATCTAATAAACAAACTTCGCATTTTGGAAAAATCGTGACCTTGAAGGTATTTTATGTTCATTTTTAGCATAAAGTGGATTTGGGGATTTTTGAGTATGCTGATTCCGAATTTGTTGTATGCCAGGCGTGAAAACAACCACCTATATCCGAAAAATTGTACTTGAAATTCTTCCAGAAATGTTTAACCCTTTAGAGTTTAATAGCATATTTTATACCACCAACTATCTACATTTCAGTGACATTGAAATGCTACATGTAATGGCACTATTTTTGGTTCTTGTGTTTTATTGGGACAAAAAAGAGAGAAATTGATATCTGCACAGGTTTGCTTCAAAGAATCAATTGATTTGATTTGATTACACTAGCAGAAAATGAGTACAATTTCATTATCAGCATATTTCATGAAGTAAATTTTAATTAAGCGGTGATAAATCACTACAATAAGTGCCTCATTACACTTATGCTACTAAATTTTGAAGAATGTGACCTGTATAAATATAGTAAGTCATGTTTGTTGCGAAAATCTAATACTTCACACGAAATAATAGGATACTAATGCAGGTGGTGCAAACTTATTCCATTGGTTTCCATTGTTCCAGCTTTGGAACATTGGATATTGCTAGCAAGCAACACTATAAATCTATTCATCTTCATTGCATCTGTGTACTCATTATTTGTGATTTTTTAATTTACATAATGCATGTTTTGAATATAGTTAAATGTTTTCTAATTTAATTTGTTCGATAATTTCTCGACGAATGAAATTTTTGACGGCGACAAGTGGGAGATTTAATCATCAAAAAAGCAACTCCTTCCCATTTCAAAACGGTGTTCATCACTTGAATTTGATTAAATCAGAACTGAAAGTGTTTCTTGGTATATTATTGTTTCTGTTATAATGATACCACCATATACCAAGAGAAAAGCTTTACTGTTGTACAGATGAGGATGTCGGCGTTCCAGCAATTACGGGAAAATGTGAAGAGATCAGTTCCCATTGATCAGACGCTACTTGCATCTCGCCGACAATAATAACATCGACAAAAAGCGACAAACTCTATAAGCTAAGAATTTATCTGAATATATGTCGAAAATTTTTACTTCAACTTGGTATATTTTGTGAATACCTTAGCATCGAAGAGATGATATCTTACTACGAACGCAGCACATTGAAACAATTCATGCGTGGAAAACCACTCAAGTTTGGAGTGAAGGTTCGGGGTCCAGCATCAAGTGAAGAATTTCCGTTTGCATTTGACGCATATACAGGGAAACAGGATGCACATGAAGGACTGTTAGGAGAGAGAGTTCTGAAAATAAATTAAAAATATATAAAAAGTAAAATAGAAATTTTCCTTCGGGCGTTTTATCGTGAGATCCTTGAATGTCTAAAGTAAAATATGATCGATCACCTGGTCCTTCACGCAATCCAATCGGATTTCTGTCGGATTTGAGCCCCATACTTCTAAAATTTGTGCCAAATGATGACCAGAATCTCAATCACAGTCACTCAGACGTCGATATCGGGGATGTTTCGACAAGCATCTTGATAAATGCAGGTCAGTGCATGTCGATGACAATGACAGAGACTTCATCACTGCAGATATAGATGCGTGATTAGATAGAGCAATCACTGAGGCCTCTCCAATTGAAAGTAGGCTTGCTAATTATGAGAAGCGGATTTTGCTACATATTGAAATCCAAAAATCAACTTCAGCCTCATTCTTCATTTGCTTATATGCCATAAATTGACATAATTCGATCTGATATGTTTGTGTTGAATTGCATATAGGCCTACGAGATATTTCTGAAGGGTTCTGAGCTGGATCAAATTATTGCTGATATTCTGATTCCACAATCTGAAATATTAACAAGACAGAAAGGAATCTCTCACTTTATTGAAAAGAAAATTATGAAAATCATTTAGGAACAGCGGAACTAATTGGATTACACGTGGGCTACAATGGGTCTGAAAACTATAAAATACAGAAAAATGAAATTAAAAACATCGGTTTATTTTCCTTAACATGTACCGCACCATTCAAAACAGGACAAAGTATTGTGGTGTGTATTTCAAAGAATAAGAAACATCGAAACAATATTTTCTGCAAGAGCTGATGCTGCTTTTTTTGTCTGAATCTCAAAAGGAACTGATTCTCCCATTACCATCAAAAGGGGCATTTCAAAATTTATTGTATATTCATTTCAAAGAAAAAAAGCAATCTTGTGATAATTTGCTTTTATCCAAACGCGTTTCAGAGCGCTACAGTCTCATTTGTCAATGGATTGATGTAAAACAAGGTAAAATCATTTTTATATGAGATGAAATGAAATGAACACTGTTAAAATGGCGTCAGATGGCAATGTACAGATGAAACAGAAAAAGGACAGACATGAAATGACGTAATTTGAATCCAATGACATAGCTATAGATTTAGCAGAAGTGGAAAGGAACCGTCTCTATTGTCTCTATTTTCAATCAGAATCGATTCGAGAATCTTGTGATTGTTGGTGCACGCAATGACTTTAAAATTCTTTCTCTCTAGCGCGTGTGGATGAACTTATATTTCAGTGGGTACTGGGTACCACTTCATGTGCTCTTAGATCGAAGTTGAACCTAAAAATAATGTTTACATGTGCAGCTATGATGTCTCTGCTCTGTTCACCTGCATTCCTGTCGACCGTACTATTGATTACATCATCTCTAACATAACTGAAAATGAGCTTCCAGTCTCCAAGCACACAATGCGGGAGCTGCTTAACTTAGCTTGCAAAGATGTAATGTTTTCTTTTAATAATCAACTTTACAGACAAATTGACGGCATGTCTATGGGTTCACATTTAGGCCCTACCATGGTATCTTTTGCCATGAGTTCTGTAGAATCCAAATTTGAAAAGTTTTCTGGAAACAAGTTTGTCTTTTATAAAAGATATGTTGACGATTGTTTCGCTATATTCAGTTTGTTACTTCATGGTATCAAAAGGAGACAAATACTGAGGTTTATACTCCTAGTTGTTCTACTCCAAAACAGTATACTCCAATACAGTATATATTGGCTGCTATGCGTTCGCTGTTTTATCGTGCTAGGCGCATTTCGTCAAATTCTGAGATTTATCAAAATTCTTGCTTGAAAATCAAGACAATTTTTTTTGATAATGGGTATGATGAACATACCATAGACAAAGTTAAAACGAAAGTTGACAATCAGTTTGGAGTTGAAAAAGAGGCTAAACCTGAAAATTTGAAAATCATCAATTGGCAATTTCCTTTTATCCGTAAGAAAGCGCTTGTCCGGAAAAGCAGAATACATGAGCTAAACAAATTGTTACCAAGCAATGTAAAAATCAGAGCGGTCTTTCAAACGTTGAAGACCAGCATGTTCTTTAGAAATAAAGATATTATTCCCTCCGACTTGAAATCAAAATGTACGTATTCGTACACTTGTGGACAATGTGAATATGTCTATATCGGGGAGATTTCTAGACATTTTATTACTCGGATCTCAGAGCACATGAAGGGGTGCCCAATACCCACTGAAATATAAGTTCATCCACACGCGCTAGAGAGAAAGAATTTTAAAGTCATTGCGTGCACCAACAATCACAAGATTCTCGAATCGATTCTGATTGAAAATAGAGACAATAGAGACGGTTCCTTTCCACTTCTGCTAAATCTATAGCTATGTCATTGGATTCAAATTACGTCATTTCATGTCTGTCCTTTTTCTGTTTCATCTGTACATTGCCATCTGACGCCATTTTAACAGTGTTCATTTCATTTCATCTCATATAAAAATGATTTTACCTTGTTTTACATCAATCCATTGACAAATGAGACTGTAACGCTCTGAAACGCGTTTGGATAAAAGCAAATTATCACAAGATTGCTTTTTTTCTTTGAAATGAATATGTGGCCATATCATGGAAATAATTATTGTATATTGTTTGATTCCGAATTCGCAAAAATGGTTCTAGCTCTTTCACCCCGACGAGCCGCTGACAGCGGCTCGCAAAATTTTCCAAATAGACGGAAAGCATATTGCTTTCCATACAAAAGCTTAAAGCTTTTATTGCCTTAAGTGGCTCGGGATCATCATCGAATGAACAGACAAGCTGTTTATAATATTGATTATGACCGGCTATTGTGCGATGGAAGACTGGCGGTCGCTCACACAAGGTCGCACGCATACACACTTGCCTGCAAAAAGCGTCATCTTTGGGCAACGCAGGTTATATTTATCCGCGCGCTTTTCTGAAAATGAATAGAAGGACTCGACTTCAAGTTATTCATTCGTGGTGACACTCTAGAGATAGCTAGACCGCATGAGAGAGACAGCATATACCAGCGTTAGTAAATGACTACAACATTTCCATGAATAGTTGCGATTTAGCTGTCCACATGATAATTTGCTACAATCAATACGAAAGGAAAACATACAAATGGTGGCAGCGAGTGTTTTTTAGCTTCTTGAAATTTCACAGGTGAATTTATACATTTTGTACAGCTTATCTCGACGATTGCCGCAGAAAACATTTCATTGAAACATGATAAGACACTGCCTATTGAGGATATAATAAAAGTTGTTGTAGATCAGCATCCAGACGACGTCCTGAAACAGGTGCAACTTGGCAGACCAAGGACATCAGATCCGATCGAACGCTTCACAATCAAATAGCACTTTGTGCAGCATGTGAAAGACGATCGCAACTGTGTCGTCTGTAGTTCACCTGGTAGCCGTGAGCGCACAAACTTTATCAGGGGATTGTGTTGACCATCCTCATTTACACCCCAAGGACTGTTCTCGAAAGTATCATACTAAGTAAAGTACATGTACATACTGTATACACAATTCCTGCCACATACCTTGTATATTTGTAAATATATCCGCAAATATCCTGGAATACTTCGTTATTTTCATATTTGGTCAAGTTTTCATGAGACTTTTAAAGTAATCACCTAAACTTTATTTTCGTATTTTGCAAAAAATAAGTCCGTCCAAACCAAATATTTAACTCCGGGGTGAAAGAGTTGGGCCTATTACATATAGTTTGTGCTCCAATTATACATCAAATGCATAGAAACCGTATGTGGCAAGATTTTTATTTCACATACGCTTTTTATTTTAGGTTCTTATTTTGTATAGGCAGATTCTGCACTAACAAATGCTAAGCAGCTGCGAACTCATGACGGTTTCAAATATTGAAAAAAATTGATTGCCACTGGCTTCGCAGGAATTATTCTTTAATTTGAAAACCCGATATTTCTTTCGGCTTTCTTCGTCAAGAGTCAATTACAGTATTACAGTGTTTCAATTCAATTACAGTGTTTCAATTTTAAGAATTATTCCTGCGAAGCCAGTGGCAATCAATTTTTTTTCAATTGCTCATCCAGGAATGGCCTCATTATACCATATGGTTTCAAATATGTCTTTTTAGCCCATAACTTACCAAAACGTCAACAGATTGAGCGTTATGAGCTACGGAGGCACGTTCGTGAGTTGCGAGACGCCGGTGAATACGTCATTATTTTCAAAGGGCAAGCCCGATCCAAAGAACCATTGAGTAATAATTTTCAAATGTGATTTTATCGTCCGACCGTTGCTATCCGTCCCTTCTTCTTCCATCTGTTGCAAGCTTGACGAACTTCGTATACTGGTGGACAATCTTTCCCCGCGGTGTATAGCCATAAGAGAAAGCTGGTTTACTTCTGATGTTCCCGACATGTATCTTGAGATGCGAGATTACATACTATTTCGCTGTGATCGCATAAACCGTGTCGGCGGCGGTGTTTGCCTATATGTTCACAAACTATTTCAGCCTGCTCTTTTATATGAATCTTGTAAAAACGGTGTAGAGTACTTGATCTTGAGGCTTCCTCGAATTAATGTTATATTGTGGTGTATTTATATTCCTCCAAGGCTTTCATCTGCAATGCATGGAGAAATTTACAATGATATGATTGAGATGCAGGACTCTATATTAGAAAAATATCCACTGTCATCCCTTATATTGTGTGGTGATTTTAGCGACTTTAACACCTCTGTCTTCAAAAGTAATTTCCTTTGTGTCAATCGTGTCTAATCACCAACTCGTGCAGCTTCATGTTTGGACCAAATATGGATATCCAAACATTTAGAGCAGCAATATCCCACTGAGGCCGTGATAGGACCACCCACGTCGACATCTGACCATGGTAGTGTTTTTCTTCAATCGTCCCCTTCGTTCAAATATCTAAGTGTCACGACGAAAACTGTGTATGACTATCGACAAAACAATATTTCAATTTTTTTAAACTGTTGTCTGAGTAGTCCAACTTTGAATCAGTATATCAGTCGTTATCAGTCGATGAAAAGTGTTTTTCATTCTACAGACTATTCAACGATGCTCTGAGTGCTATTCCGTGCCATGAAGTTCAGGTGTTTCAGCATGATCAACCTTGGTTGACTCCAGTCCTGAAGAGAATGATTAATGGAAGATGGTTGGCTTACAGATCTGTACACTGGCCTCTTTACAACCATTTGAAGGAAAATGTGAAGTACGAAATTTATAGAGCCAAGAAAATCGTGGAGCGAGAGGATAGCACGGAGGAATAGAAATGTATGGAATATTGCATGTGAAAGAGCTTCAGGGTAACCAAGCAACCACTTCTCCGTTTCCTGATGAGATCTTGGAGTTGTCGCACTTTATTGTGGAACTCTATAACCATTTTTCGGCATGTTTCAATAATGGACCTGATGTCGATATTGATCTAGTATGTGAAAATGTAGTTTTGGACATTAATATATCTACAGAGATGATATATCAGTTCCTGATAAAGCTCAAAAGAAAGCAATCCCGTGATTATGACAGCATTAATGCTAGACTGCTTCGATGGAGTGCGGAGATTATATCAGCACCACTGGCGGATATTTTTTGAGCATCTATTGAAAGTAAATGGTTCCAGAACTTTGAAAGAACGCCTTTGTAAGACCGATTCCGAAAGCAAAACAGCCATCCATTCATGATTTTCGGCCTGTCTCGTTGCTGTGTATCATATTTAAAGTTTTCGAGAGACCTGTCCTTGCTCAGATAAAGTCTTCGCTCGTAATGCACTTCGGTGATAATCAGCACGAGTTTCGTCCGTTTGGTTCCACTACAAGCACTATCATTGACATACATGACAAAATTACAATATTCATGGAAGATTATCATGTCAGAGTGACCTGCCTAGATTTCTCAATAGCATTTGACTTAGTGCAACACGGCAGATTCATCGAAACTTTGTCTCGGTATAATTTCAACTCTGCATTTCTGACTTGGCTACTTTCATATCTGACAGGTCGATGTCAAAGAATCTATATCAATGGTGTATCTAGTCCACTCATTCGGGCATCGTCTCAGGTGCCACAAGGATCCTGTTTAGGACCCTGCCTATTTGCCTATTTATCACCTCCTTAAAAATTAATCTTTCGAACGCCACAATTGTCAGATTTGCTGATGACGTTACTCTGATTGAAGCAGGTAGCACAGATTGTCCAAACACTGATGCCCTATCATCGATAGAAAGTTGGACAACTGAAAACAATATGAAACTCAATCATGCTAAGTGTAAACAAAGTGTAAAACGCACCAAAAAAATTCCTTTATTAAACCTTACCGTCCACGCTTCGGCGGAAATGTGATCAAGACAGAAAAACTTGGACCCTCCAATCAACACCTGATTCCTGTAAGTATATGTCTCAGGCATACTTCCTATAATGGTCTTAAAAAATGTACCCTCTAAGCTTCATTGCTTGATTCGTGATGTTTCTGGCATGAAGATTAATTTTCATAAATAGTGTATACCTTAGAAAACTAATATTCATATCATATTACTTATTAATAAATTGTAGCCAATTGAAAATATAATCGAGTAATGCTGATCTAAATAATGCTGATTCAATCAATGCTGCTCTTGTACTTAAGCAGTCTATCAGCACGTTTATCTGATTTTCATGTCATGCTTTTTGATCTATAAATGCAATTTCAAATGATGCATGCCTACTATTATAACGAATAGTGACAGCGAGTAAATTGCTCCCGAAATTAGACTTCAATTCGGCTATATAATCTGCATGAACAGATTCAGTGGCTTGTTCACTAAGTCTACAACTAATACTGAGTCGAAGCATCAAATGCACATTTCGCCGAAGCTGGCCTAATCACGCACGCATAATAAAGTTCTTGACATCTTTTAACGGAACTTTTGAAGTACCAGCTGTACATGTACTATTTTGATGGATGTATTTTGTGCCAGATTTTGAAAATCGCACAGGATGCACCGAGGAGATAACTGAAAAGTCCTGCTTTGGACAGTCAAAGTATGTAACATAGATTCGATGGATCGTAAGCCTGACTACTTGAGGCTACAAGAGCTTAATATATTCCCGCATTGCTATGAACCGGCTCGGGTATCTTATCAACTTTGTAATTTGAAGAAAGTGCAATTATTGCTGGTACAGTTTTACTTTACAGTTATCATACACGGTTATTCGGTTATAAACCAAGCCGCTAAGTAATGAAATATAAATTGTCATGCGATCGGCTTTGTCAATTATAAATACATCACACTATAATTTTATGATTATATTGAAAAATAGAACAAGGCGACTCTTCTTCCTCATCACACCAGCCTTCGATCTGAATGGAGGTATATTGAAATGGAGAAGGTTCACACATTTTACCTTCAAGGTAGCTGAGGCTCAGGCTTTTTTGGAGTCTAAAGAGATACATCTTTGATGGTCGGGGCAAAGTTGCAACATCAGGGTAATAGCTCATAAAAGGAACGCTGTATTCCTTCTGAAGTCATAAATGTGGCTGTGAAGAGCAATTTTGATATAAAATGATCCGGTACCAGGACCGGCACTAATTCTCCCGACTCCCAATACCGAACTGATACCCGCATTCCCGCAGTTCTAGCAAAACCGGCTCCGAAGCGGTACCGGGATAAAATTTTAGCCCAACATAGCTGCAGATAGCCAAAACCGGAAGAAGCATCCTTTTTGGTTGGATCCACAGCAATCTTCAAAGGATTTGGTCTTCTAGTTTTTGATTGAACATAGAGAGAGAAAATCTTTATTTGTCCTCAAGCTGCATCAGGAATGGCACCTGCATTAGCATCAACTGATTTAGCTCAAAGAACTTTACTTGCCATTATCTCCATTGCTTGATGATCAAAAGAATCACTAATATCAGCCTATTCTTTCTAAGATTTGCATCATTACATTTGTGGTAAATGCCCCGAAGAATTATCTCTTACCGGAGGAACACAGGAGACTTTTACAGTCTTCTTGAAAGTCCCGCCATATAGAAAAATGATTCATCTTATGAGGCAGAAAAACTTCGTTTTGAATGATGTTTAAAAGCTTTAACGAAGTGCGCTGTCGCATATCTGCCCTGCATTATTTCAAAGCTTTGTCGAGTCGCCACTGAAAATCACGCTCCACCATTTTGTTAGTATAGAAAAAAACCTCTGAGATATCATAGTGAGCAAGTCACAGGATCTGTTCACGCAGATTTGAAAGCCCTTTGGAGTCATTGTGGAAAATGGAGATGGTGAATTGAAGTCTAATTTCGGGAGTAATTTACACGCTGTCACTATTCGTTATAATAGTAGTCATGGATTATTCGAAACTGCATGTATGGATTTAATAGCATGACATGAAAATAGGCTAAACATGCTTATAGACGGCTTAAGTACAATATCAGCATTATTTGAACACTCGATTTCAATCAGTTGGCTACAATTTATTAATAAGTAGTATTATATGAATATTAGCTTTCTAAGATATACACTACATGTGAAAATTAATCTTCATGCCAGAGACATCACGAATCAAGCAATGAAGTTTGGAAATGAATCTGCAAAGGATGAAAAGTCTCGGTGAAAAAGCTAAGTGACAATGTAAAGACAATATAGCTATAATTTAGGGATAAAGGATGATTCAAAGAAATCATTTGAAATCGTTTGAAAACATGTGAGGAATGTTCCTTTCGATGTTATTTCATCTCATGTTTCGTTTGTAAAGACAGAAGACACTTTTGAAAATTGATCGTTGGCGATAATTTTTGGCTAAAATTGTACTTCAATTATCTTTTACTGAAAACTGTTTTCTATATGAAGTAGTAGATGTCTGAATCAAACCATCTATTGCAAATAAACATACGGAAATATTAAGCACCTAAATTAGACTTGATGATTTGAATTCGATCATCATTGTGCCATTTTTCTCATATTTTTGTGTGTCCTAGGATGGACGTGTTCGAGAAAACTTTAAATTAGGAAAAGAAGATTTCAATGCTTCATTTTACAACGTGAGATTGAAAGAGATTGCTCAATTTATATGTAATAGCAACTATTTCAAGCCTACCTTCAAAATACCATGATTAAAGGCAGGTCACGAGGAATGCAAATGAAAATTATAGATGGAATCTTGTTACAAAATATCATGCGTTTTACTGCGCCAAAAAATATTTTCAATTTTTTCCGCATTGTTCAACATTTTCTAGGAATCTGAAATTCACGTGTTCAATGCTAACAGTTATATTTTTACCGATAAGTATAGTGCTAAGGAATTGAACTTGCAAAATTTTATTGTGGGAGAGAAGTTAAGGGGGATAGTGTTCATGTGATATGGTGGATGTTGCGTCGGAGTGGTCTGTTTTTGGGACGATTAAGATATAAAGCTAAGATAGAGATATTTGGCGAGGGAGCCGTGGGAATTCTTGTTAGTGGAGCCGAGTGCTTGATACTTTCTTGCTCGAGTCTTAAGTCCTTTGTGCTGTCATTGCTTAGTTGAGTTGGTTTTTCCCATTTGGTTGATGCCGTGTTGCTTTGTATTTGGTGACTCTTATAAATTGATTTTTAGTTCTTGCTTTCTTGAGGATATGTTTACAAGTAACAGAGTTGATATCACAAGTTTGAAGCATTTTTGTGGGATATGTTATAGAGCACCTTTCTGGCGTACTATTTAACATCAGTGCCATTTAAAAATTTTCTCTTCTAGTTCTTGCGCTATCAGATCAATCAATAAGAATATGAGGCACTCGTGCACCCCTCAATGCTCAAGAAACAACACTGTTTCAAATACTGACTCAAATATTCTTTCAAATAGGCCTGCATCTTAGCTCAATCATCGTTGTAAGGTATTAAGTGTGCACCGGAGCGTGCTGTCATTTTTTCTTAATTTAGGGTCATATATTGGGCTTGATTTCGCATGGGAAGATGGTCTATGGTGTCAGGCATTGAATGGTGATGTAACTTCAAACCTATTAAAAAGACTTTCACTCCAAGTAACCCATCTTTGAACTAGTTGACACATTAGCCAGGAAATTGACACAATAGCTGAAACAAAATAAGTAGAAAATTGTAAATCCGTTTGACTTCACAATCTTAAGTGACAGATATGCCAACTTAATCTATGATACATCAGGGCTCTCATGGTGTAGCCTCCATAAAAATTGAATTACTACTCCAACGCGAATTTTGCAATTTAAGATATGGTGATTTGAGACATTTTGTCAATATACATCGCTCCTCCTTTGGATGGTACTCATTACTGGGTTATAAAAAGGAAGCTATTGACATTTTAGTGTTAAATTTGTAATAATTTATTCAATTTTATTACTCGGAAGTCTGAAAGATTTTATAGATAATCATTAAGTTTACAACTATGAACTATGTGCTTCACGTAAATTTCAAATTAAGATGACAATCAATCCAAACTGACAATGCATGTTGATTCATAAAATAACAAATACAATTATATATAAATGAATGTAGTTGCATTGAAGTTATGGTTCAATCCGAATGAATTTAGTCATTGAACTACATGGAGTTGACCACATTGTGGAGTTGGGTGTACACGGTAAATCTCTCAATACCAGTCACATACGAAGGAAGCAAACCAAAATATTTTTGTGTATTTCCTGTTATCCTACATGTATTTGTATGCTTTTCCGTATGTTGATTTCAAGTGGCAATCATGGAATAATTATTTATCGACAAGCCACGTC
>CAJQUW010012208.1:0-34142 GCA_907163375.1 Prostheceraeus crozeri | reverse complement strand
TGAAAAGATTCTATTTAACAGTCTGCCCATTCAGATGATAAAAGGACAGGTCTGTTTCCAATCTAGCTGGCACAGCGGGATTACGCTATCTAAAATCTACCAGGTGTGTGAGAGAAAAGTTATTAAGTTATAAATCATAAGAAAAAGAAAAATATATAATGAGTGATTCATGATTAGCAGCATGGATGCAGGGTACAAGTTACAGGATTCTATCTTAGCTTCTTGTTTGGAAGTTTACATATCATCGCCATTCGCCGAAAAACAACACATTATCCGACATTTAGTCTGTAGTGTGTCTGTCGTATTTGAGGAATTTCTCATAGTTAAGCTATATTTGAGGATTTGAGTAATCACAGGCCTGCGTAATACCATGCAGATTAATTATCCAACTTCTATTTTAAGTGTCTGCATAGGAATGGCATTAAGTCTAGTCAGGTGCATTGTAGTGCCAGTAGGCCTAATATATTTAACATCAAAACGCCTGGGTCTTTACCAGCCTAGATGTGGTGGGTTCGCCACAGGTTCCCCGTCACTTTCCTTGCTATTAATTACTATCCACGAGAGTTCTCAGTGCATGAGAGCTGTGTCCACAACTAGTTTGATTAATGCAGTGGATTAAAAGGGCAAGTTTCTACAAGTCGATTTTGTATTGAATACACCAAAAGGTAACAATAGTGCGGTAAAAAAGTTGTTATAACAGGTCAGCTACATTCATGGGCATTTCATCAATCTGTGTGCTGTAATATTGTTCAATGTCACGCAAGATTCGAATATCATCACTCTTGACGAAGTTGATTGCCACACCTTTTCTTCCAAATCTTCCAGATCTGCCGATCCTGTGAATATAAAGCTCGCGATTATTCGGCAGGTCGTAATTGATCACCAAGGACACCTGAAAAATACGAGAAACCAAGGTAGTTTGCAATATGCAAGATAAAGGCGTGCAAAGAGATATTGTTGGTGTTATTAGTTATGTTAAGCTTCATTCTGCCATATAATTCGCCCCTGAATATGATGTTCATCCATACTTGCATGTGGAGTGGGATAAGTACACTGTTGCACCGAGAACAAGTCAATTTATATGCTGGAAGGTCCGGGTGCCCTGTTCTTCTTCAGGGATGAGAACGCCGTGTCACAAAAAATCCGGAGGATCTCTTCTAGGGGGCACATTTTCACTTTTGATATGATAACAAGCAATCAAAGAGTCAATTTTAAATGGCTATGAATCTTTATGCGCCTACATACTATAGACCCTATAGCTGCGACTAAAAATACATTCATTGCACGAAGGCCACAGATAATAATTAATTGTAGCTCAACCATATTGAGGCAAAGTACCGGGGACAAGATCTCCAGCCTTTTGGGAGTGTATCTAGCAGAATTTTGACATTTTCAAAGCGCCGCAGTAGGAGTGTGACTAGTAGAATCTGATGTTTTATAAAAGACTACAACTAGTAGAATTTTGATGTTTCATAGAGCTCCGCAGGCGAAACCTCCAGCCTTTTGGGTGTGTATTCAAGCTTTTCAAAGCGTCTAGGATGTATAAAGCATTTTCTCGGCAATTATATCACGCAGGAATTACAACTTTTCGGAGCTCAATGTTATTTCAAAATGTCATGATATGAGGGAGGTTTTGTGAATCAAAATTTCTTGGCGTGTATGATGAGTTTAACAATGTACGAGTAATAATATATTCCGTACACAGTAGACAAATGGAATAATGCTTGCTTTAAAATGTGCGGTGTCGGAGAGGGGACCTGCTAAAGATGTCAAAAGCGGAGCAAAAGGAAACATAAATCACGTAGGCGGGTAAGCAAACATGAAATAAATGCATAGGTCTATTAAAAAAAAAGTCCAACATCCTCAAAAGCATCCTGTTTCGTCTGAGGGGAACCACTTCATCGCCAGAGGGGCCTCCTCATCGTCAAGAGGGGTCCTTGTTTCACCCGAGGGGGCCCACTGATCGTCAGAGGGGGAATCCTACTGGATCATAGAGTCGAGGGGGCCCACTGATCGTCAGAGGGGCCTACTGATCACTAGAGGGGGCCCACTGATCGTCAGAGGGGACTACTGATCACTAGAGGGGGCCCACTGATCGTCAGAGGGGCCCATTGATCGCCAGAGGAGCCACACTGATCGTCAGAGGGGGAAATATGGATATAAATAATTAGGGGCCCACGTACCTTACCCTCTCCATTTTCATTGCATTTTCTGGTGAATCTCAGAAATGACCCAGATGGCCGTAAAAAATCCGGAATTCCGGATAAATCCGAAAGATTCTCTTCCCTGTCTTCTTGTTCTGTACAAAGGAACTCAATCTTCTTCATCACCAATAGCGCTTACAATTTAAAAAAGTCTTCCTTCTCATATAACGCAAAAACAGTAAATACATGTCGGTAATTTCGGTTAATCAAAAATTAAGATTTTATTCAATCTCTTGCCTTCCGCTCGGTATGCATTATGACTATGACTAGTCAAGAACTGTCAAAATAAATTCTAAAAAAACTGGAAAGTCAATTGCGATGTTCGTGGTTTCTGAAAAAGAAATCCTTATAATGTTCTAGGACATGTATCTTCGATCTCGTTCTCAATGCTATCTGAGTCGATTCATTACTATTTTTAGAAAACTTCTGATGTAAATGCGGAAGAGCCTCAACATTTTCAGGTAGAAATCCACTTCAAACACCAACCGTCTCGTGTTTGGATATGAATGAAAATGCATTTGTCAAGACTAATAAATAAGACATCAATAATAATAAGAAGGTAATTGATATCTTTTATTTGCCGAAGTACAGAAATCTATGAATTTCGAATTTTCCGTATATCTTTATTTGTCTGGATGAGTAATATAGTTGAAATGTGACAAATTTTCCTGTTTCCGGTTAACACACTTACCTGGCCTTCTCAGAACTTCTTTCAATGTAATGAAGCGCAGTGAACTATAAGGACATCTGCAAGAAAATTACACATGATATCTGGAGACCACAAAGTCATGAATTTCGTTCTCATTCCTAGATGATTGCAGCATTGCTAACGTTTTCAGATATTTGCTTTTACGAAGAATGATCTCGATAACACAGCTGTCTATATAATCATTCGATGTGTTATGTCTCATGTTTAACAGATTCGTGAAATATTTTCGCCGATCACGCTACTTCAGAAATTTAAGAACGAATGGATGAGCAGACTCAAACAAAACTTAAAAAACACATTTTGCATCATGGACATCATCTGTGGAGATACCTTCTGTCCTAATGGTATCATGTTGATATCCAAATTGCATCACAGCGTCCGCTGTTGGAAATCTCTAAAGGAGGGAAATTGACAGCGTTGAACTCATGGTTATTGGTGTCAATGAACTGCTTGCTCTTCACATTCTTATTGATTCCGAAAAACTATCTTGAAGATGGATCTCTGCCACAAATATGTGATTTTCATTTCAATTTTTTATGTTGAAGATGCTGTGAAATTTCTATGGCGGTAAGATGAATATAAAGTGACGAATTCTCCAAGGAAGCTATCATCTAAATGTTGATATATTTTCAACTACAATTCGTTAAGTTTGGTAATTCTACAAACGGCCACATACAAAATTATATTCATTATTCTCGACCTGCCCTCCATTCAAATCATAGAAAGTTGCTGCTCCTGTTCATTCATCCTATACATGGAAGTGCTCCCAGTGGCCTTTGTTCGCACAGTGTTTAGGTGATTGGCTTATTGATCTTCTGGTTTAGAGGTCGAACCCGAAAGTGTTATAGGAAGTCGACAGGAAGGGCATCCGAGCATCACAACGCCCCAGATAAAAGTCAGCACGATCCTAACTCCCAACAACAGAGTAATGACGTTGCAATTTCGTAAGTACGTGCTACAGGGCGTTCCCATTTTAAAGGTTACGATTTTGAACAAAATGTGTCTTTTAGCTGTAACATAGTAACTATCCAACCGATATTATGACTTTTTTTAGAATGATCGTCGAAACATAGGCAATCATGCAATATTATTAGTTATCACATATAACTGACATAAGTTACTTTTGTTGAGTGCTTTAAGCCTGCAAATGTACAAAATCAATGTCCAAATTCTGGGTGATTTGACTTCAAGGGACTTTTGGTAATATTATGATTTGAATTCACCGCAATGATCCAGTTTGAGTATAAAAATGTCTATTTCTCATTTTCCACTGAAAAGTCAATTATATATTTAAAAAATTGACTCGAAGTACGTGCTTTAAAATATCATACCACAACGGTGTAATTCGATCGTCACCTAAAATGTGATTCGGTTGCCATAAAAAAAATATATATGTTACCTTATTTTTTATGATTTCAATGCTCAAATCGATTCACAGGAACTATATCTGCAATAATTGGCTCATATATACCCTTTGTTACATGATCATATGACATTTAGGAGGAATCTTCAGAAAGTGATAAACATTGCATACCACAAATGTAATTCGTTTGACATGACGTGTGATTCGATCGTAGAAAATGTAATTCGTTCGATAGATAATTAATCGATTATTGTATGAAATACGATCATTTCGTATTTTCGTGATCAGCATCAAAAACTGACCTAGAAAAGTGGCTTAGGAACTTAATATTGTTAAACTTTTTATTTTCCATCGAAATCGTAACCTTTAAAATGGAAACGCCCTACAGCTAAGCTGACGGTTTTCTGACTCACCTGCTGGACGTCGAGGCCTCGTGCCCATACATCGTAGTGGATCAATACACGAGTGGAGCCTCCTCGAAACTCCTTTGTAATGGCTTCTCTTTCCTTCTGTGGCATGTCACCGTGCATACAGGACACCGTGAAATTCACTTCTCGCATCTTCTCTGTCAACCATTCACCTTCCGCTTTGTATTGCAGAAGATAACTGCCTGGGTGATGGTGAGAGTATCATAGAGATCACACAGAGTGTCGAACTTCCATTCCTCCCTCTCCACTGATACGAAGAACTGCTTGATACCTTCCAGGGTCAACTCATCACTGAAAGACAAAGGAAGTAAAAAAAAGTAGACAAGGTGAAGATATCGAGCAATTGAACGACATTTTCGCGAACCCCTTCCCCAGTCAATTACGTAACAATGTCTCTCATGCTTGTCATGTCAGTTGGGGTGACATGGCAGTGGGGGTCTTGCAGTTAATAGGCTTCATAAATCAAAAATCCGAAATATACATTTCGAAGTAGCTCTAAAACAAAGATGCTAGAGCAAGATACCTGCGGATTATTTGCACTTGTACTTTTTTTAGGAGCAAAAAACTATTTTACTTGCAAAAATCGTAACTTTTGGGACATTCTCGTCTTGTGATAGATTTGACATAAACCATTATTAAAGATATTTTACTTAGGTCATGGTGTATGGACACCTACAGTGTAAAAACATTCAGATCATATTAACATTGTAATTGAGCTGATTTTTTTACCTTACTGCGGTTGGGGTGACTTGGCAGTATCATGTTGGGGTGACTTGGCAGTATGGATATTGCAAATAATATGCTTCACAAATCGAAAACCCTATTACTTTCTAAAGTAGCTCTGAAATGAAAATATTGTAGAGAAAGATTGCTTCGGACTTTTAACTTTTTCAGAGCAAAAAATCAGGCCTATTGGCCTACTTAAAATGTAAAAATGGAACTTTTGAAAATACGTAATGCGATGAGCCACCGCGTCTTGTGATAGATTTCAGATAAATATATGTTGAAGACATTACAATAAGGTCAGAATACATGACCCCTGATAGTGTAAAACATTCTAGCCGGAGCTGAGGATTTAACCGTAGGCCTACTTAGGTTGGGGTGACATGGCAGCATCATTTTTTGTGTCCTTAATAGTAACTGTTAACTTAATGTTTAACTGATGGTAGTGATGTGTTAGTGATTCACACCTTTTAATACAAGTTCACAACTAAACACCTAGCCTATCCATTGGAAAATGACTCAGAAACATCTACGTCAAACAAATTCTTATTTGTTGATTCGTCGTGTCTTCTGATTGGTTCATTTCAAGTTACAACACGCAGTGACAACACTTTCCCTAATTCATTTTCACTTCGCAGTACACTGCCAAGGACGTACGTACAACGAGTGACGCGCTCTAACTACTCTCGTGATGACGTGCAAAATGCTCTTAACAAGATAGCATAATTGAAGATGCAGTTGCGAAAGTTTCATTTTGTTACGTCAATATCCTCAATATTTTTTTTTGTTTTTTCAAGAATATATTTGACGAGATTGCCTGTGATACATGTAACTACGTTTTCTATTCAGATAGTGACTCGGGAAAAGCATACCGGTAGCAAAAGTCAAGGGATAAAGACGGAACCATTTTGCCATCAGCGGATTTTAGGATGGATCAATAGGCCTATTCACTATAATGCTAAAATTTATATGAGCTGCCAAGATTGTGTTTTGCAACTAATTTGGAGATGTTTGTAGTAGCAATGATAATGCAAGCTTAGATCAGTATAATATGAAAAGTTTGTTGATGTTTTATGATACTGCCAACTCACCCCAACCCCACTGCCAAGTCACCCCAATAGTGGGGTGACTTTGCAGTTTTAAAACTTTTCTGTAATTGAATTTTTCGAGGTCAAGACAATAATTTGTGGCAAAAATGTTCCTAATACTCCTCTCCGTCAACCCGTACTGAAGGAATTCTGTAATATTTAGTCGTTTGGCCGCCAAGTCAAACACTGCCAAGTCACCCCAGCTTCCCCTATCTGTTGTCTACACTGAATCCTAGTTTAATCAGTTGTCATATCCGAACCTTAAACCTGACATGAACATAGCTCTGCCATGAAGCACGAAACTCACCGTTTGACGAGAATGCGGACGGGATTTGTCATGAATTTCGACGTCATCTCGAGGATCTCGTGTGGCAAAGTCGCACTGACGAGAACCACTTGTGTTCCTGGAGGCAGATATCGGTAAACGTCGTAAATCTGCTCTTTAAAGTCCTTTGTCCAGCATTTCATCGGCTTCGTCCAGCACCAGCATGCGAATAGATCGTGTTCGAAGACTGCGCCGACGAATCATGTCAAAGACACGACCAGGAGTGCCGGAAACAACATGCTGACCGTAATCCAATTTGCGCATGTCCTCTCCAATGTTCGTTCCACCATAACAAGCATGACACTGCACACTCATGTAGTCACCAAGAGCCAAAATGACCTTCTGAATCTGCTGGGCCAATTCTCGTGTAGGGGAAAGCACTAGGGCTTGCGTTTCTCGAGTCTGAATGTCCAGTGTCTGTAGAATTGACAGGGAGAAGGTTGCAGTCTTGCCTGTTCCGGACTGAGCTCTGTGAAACGGTAAATAGAAAACTTTAAATAATGAAAAAATAACTATTCTCCAAGAAATGAGAAAAATGAAATTATTTTCAGTAAGACTTATCACATTCGGGGACTGCATGTAGATTTGTACATACCGTAGATGGCCAGACTGTTTCAAGGAGAAAATTTCCTTGACTTTGATTCATATGTTTCGTTTGGAAAAAATCATTTAATAGAATTACTTTATGAGAAAAAGTAGGGAAGCTCTGAGCTGCAACTTCAATTTTATTGACCAATATTTCGGTTTCTCAACTAGCATCAGGATCAGATAGATCACAAAGAAGGTAAAATTAACTGGGAATGAAAAAATTCAGGAGTGATATTCATAGAGGAATCAAGTCATACATGCACTATGGTAATGATATTATGGTCATAGAGATAATAAGAAATGCAACACCTCCCTCACCTCCATTGAGTTCATTGCACGACACAGAAATCGAATGAAAATTGCATCTCACATTGTCAGATCGTGCTGATAGAAGAATAATACATATCTTCAAACACGAAAGTATGTAATTAAATATGTTATCATTGTGCATGTATGTCTTGATTCCTCTGTGAATATCACCCGCGAATCCCCTCTGCAGTTAATTTTACCTTCTTTGTAATGCAATCTGACCCCGATGCTGGTTGAGAAACCGAAATATTGGTCAATAAAGTTAATGTTGCAATTCGAACTTCTCTATATTTTCTCATAACTTGATGTAACGCTGCTAAGAGAAATTTCCAATATCTAATGGAATTACTTTGTTTGTATTGTGTTTCAGCTACCAGCATAGCTATTTTCAAGCATCAGATGAAATCATAATTATATCTCATGAATTATTCCTTGTCCAAATGCTGCTAGGCACAAAATGCCAGTTGTTCTGCAATGTCATGCGACTAGCAGCCACGCACCAAAGAAAGGATAAGCAACAGTGTTCACGGCTACTAAGGATTTAGCTGGAGCGAGAATATAAGAGGATGAAACAATTTTGATCTAAAAAACTGGATAACTGTTATCTCTGTTGCAGTGGACAATTTGTATCTTCTGTGACAACTTTTGTGTGATTTTATTATTACTTGGTTCGTGTCGTCGCTCTGTTTTTGAAAAATAAAGATGAATGTATCTGTATCTAAGACTAGGCAATTTCTATAAATCGTTGCTCATCAGTTTGATTCATTTCCTACCGGGTAACTAACACAAATCAGATACAATTGAATATCGAAAGAGAATGACAGCTATTAAGTCAATACAAGACACCAACACCCTTGATTCCCCGACCGCACTCGCCTGACCTAGGAATCGAACTGAAGTCCGCGGTGGAGACGACCTCGCACCTTCTTCACCAGGCCACGCTGACGGTTCAAAAGGAATGCGAGTGAAGGTAGAAGTCATCTCTAAGTGATATCGACAGCATATTGTCCTATTATTATTGACAGAACACTAACAGCGTTCATATTGTAGCGAGACAGCATATCAGCATGTCATACGACTACGTCACAGTGTAGATTGACAACAAAGGTCTGTCGTAGTTCATTGGATATCTGAAGAGATTGACACCTATTAAGTCAATACAAGACACCAACACCCTTAATTCCCGGACCGCACTCGCCTGACCTAGGAGTCGAACCGAAGTCCGCGGTGGAGACGAGCTCGCACCTTCTTCACTAGGCCACGCTGACGGTTCAAAAGGAATGCGAGTGAAGGTAGAAGTCATCTCTAAGTGATATCGATAGCATATTGTCCTATTATTATTGACAATTGATTATTATTGAAGAAGGTGCGAGCTCGTCTCCACCGCGGACTTCGGTTCGATTCCTAGGTCGGGCGAGTGCGGTCGGGGAATCAAGGGTGTTGGCGTCTTGTATTGACTTAATAGCTGTCATTCTCTTTCGATATTCAATGAACTACGACAGACCTTTGTTGTCAATCAGATACAGTTGTATGAAAATATCTGGATTGCTAAACCGGTGCTGTGGCCTGGTGCTAAGGTGTTCAACCCTGTTCGGGTCACATCGAAGACTTTCACATGTACATTGGGCCGGTAAACTCTGTATTCTTGCTAGACAATCGGCATAAAAGAATGGGCAGTTCATATTTCAGTAATTGTTGATAAAAGTGAATACTTACTGAGCAATAACGTCACGACCCTTGCAGATTTGCTTAATAGCCGTTTGTTGAATTGCAGATGCTTCTCAAATCTGAAAAACAGTTGAAGTTGTTTCACAAATCGCGGCAAAATCAAAATTATTCAACTTCCACCTAAATATCGCATTAATTTGAGCAATAGTTGCAATCTGGGATCGCAATTCATCCAAGAAAAAACGGAAAATCGGGAAAACCGAGTTTAAATGCAAAAATTTGAAATATTTACATTAGACTAATTTCGTAATAAAACGGAAAAGACGGAAAATTGCGATCCCTGGTTGCAACTGACGATTTGAATGTCACTACACTACACGAGGAGGTTTCATAGACTTTAAAAGAATTAACCATCTGTATCAGAATTGATGCACCATAACTTTATAAAGACTCAAGAGGTGCGCATTCAAGTACTATGGCCCTCAGAATGTTTTATGTCCGTGAACGTTGAATAAGTGCGTAAAATCTGAAAAGCAGGTTCGGTGCGCTCTATTAGACTAATTGTAGCATTGGTTCAACAGCAATAGGCAAACAAACTATTCGAATAGTGCTCAAGAATAAGAAAAACTTGACCTATGCTGCCTCTGGCTGGATTCCTTTAACTTTATAAAAACAAATTCTCATCATATGAAGTATATTACATTTTATAACTTACAACTTACTTTGTTCTTATTTTCTTGAAATATATTTGAGCAATTCTTCGCGTATGACAACCATTGACCAAAAACATAAAGTACTTTTTTCCTGAGTACAATTGCTTGGGATTATCGAAGAATAACCTGAAGCTGATATTTTAGACTTTATTAAGGTATTCGTGCATTACTTAGTATTTCAGACAGTCACAATGACTAATGTCATGATTTTCACCAAAAAATCATCAAATATCTATAGATTGTTGATGGCGTGATCATGTATGCAATTCTGTTTTTAATCAATAAAAATACTAATTTAAGACATGCTTAAAAGTTAGGTACAATGTTGTCTCGTTCAACCGTTTTAACTCAAGTAAAAACACGATGGCTTTGTGCAATGTAAGTCAGAGACGTTATATGATGTATTTTTTATATTCTTACATGTTCATAGATTATTTTTGCAATTCTGATAAATATCAAAAACTACTTCATCATAGAGGAACAATTTATGAAATATCAGTAATATTCTCTTGTTGAAAACAAACAAATTTTAACTTCAAAAAGTGCAAGTCAGCGACGATAAATAACGTCGCTGACTAACCTGTTCTAATTTTCCGTTGGAACCATGGCGAGATGTGATGCACTGAGTGATTTCAAAATCTTCCGTGACGGCGCGCCAAGCCACTTCAAGAATCGCTATATGCTCAGAATGGTGTCTGATATTAGCGCTCCAATGAATGTGACAACTAGTTGGTCATTTTTCGCAACTAGTCACGGCAAAGGTGTGGTGGGTGCAATTGTTCGGAAACTGAAGGCTCATGTCCGACGATAGTTCCTATCGAGCCATGTGCAGGTGAGTTGTGCTGAGGATTTCATAAACAACTCGAAACAAGTCGGCGTTAACGCGATTTCATACACGAAAAATGATGTCTCTGTGGCAATGAAGACATATACAAATGATTGGAATTTGTTCACAATGCAAGTCAAGGACATTTCGAAACATTTTTACAAGACAATTGATTGACGAAAATGTTTGCGTAATAAAACAAACATCTCACGTTCGTCGGAGAAAACCATCAGTTTAGTAAAGTGATAGCAGCCTTCAATTTATATTGTGTTAACTTTGTTATTATAGTTTCCTGAATTCAAATGAATACTTCTGATTCTTTCAGTTCACAGGAACTTGAGTTTGGGGTTTAGAGCTGATACAGAAACAATAATTAGACGAACAAAACTCGCATCAATGATTTAGAGAACCTTAAAAAGAAAATATTTTTTCTGTAAGTCAGTGACGATACAAAAATAAATCTACCACAATTGCAATCAAATTTCGACCATTCGAATGATAACTATGATATGCAAAAGATATATCCTACAAAAAAATTAACATTAATGCATGCAATTTGCAGGAATTCCGCTTAATGTAGAAACATCTATAAAATCATTTTTGTGCGCGTTAAGTCAGCGACGTTACTAAATGTCAACACAAAAGTTAGTTGATGCATCTCAGAGGTAATTTTTTGATTCCAAGTAAAAGATACAAGTATAGAAAATAATTTTAGATGTTCACCTGCTTATTAATGCTTTGATCAGTAATACAAAATTGTGCATCAAAATTAAAAGTCGTGAAAGTGTAAGTCAGCGACGCAAAGAAATGATCATTTCAATATTTAAAAGAAGTTTAGGAAATGAAGATTCACATTTTAGTCTCACATGCATTTCAGAATCAGGAGATTGCTTTACGAAACACAATTTGGCTTCAAACATCTTCAAAGCCATCGTCCTATTTGTGTGGTGTGTAACGCGCTATACACAATGTCATTACATTAGAAAATTCGATTCTTATTTTCAATAATTCATTTACGTGGGAATAGAAACGTCGAGGATTACGCTAGGGTTGGCGCAGTCTTCTTGCACCTTCTTTTGTATTCCAGCATCTGGATTCCGATTCATTGCAAACACAAAGCTCAGAAGCAAAGTCCACTTGTCTACAATGTCACTGAAAAAACTATTATGTCAATGAATCTCTCTCCTTAATTAAGGTCCTCAATGTCGACGATAGCCGTGATCCTCGATCCCCGTTTGCCGCATGTCCCTAGCAGCATACTCACTCAGCATGCGATCTACCATCTCAGTCACCAAGTGACACCACCTACATTCTTCCTCCACCAATTTTGTTTAGTCTTGTGGTGGAATCATCAATATCTGCTCGCAAATTTCCGGGCATCCCGGTTGAACTGCATATTGTATGAAGGAGTTTTTTAAGAGTGTCGACCATACCCGGTATGATCAACATGTATTTAAGTTTGCAAACGCCTTTCCGGATGGAAAATATATAATTGAGAACAGCCAAGTGTCGCCAAGCCAATCGAAACGTACCGACACTTGGCTGTTCTCAATTACATATTTTTCATCCGGAAAGGCGTGTAGCAAACTCAAATACATATATTGTGTGAACTCTACTATGCCTGTATTTTCATGCATTCGCAACTCTCATCAAGGTAGGGTTTGTGGCATCTACTGAGAACAGTGGTACCTCCCAAGGCGGACAGACTTGAAGCCTGCTGTGTCTGGGTACGACCACAGAATTAAATATTTTGTTCATCTGCTTCGGTTTGCTAGAAGTGTGATTAATACGAAATGGACGGCACACATTGAGGAACCTATTAAGTGGGCAGAAAGGAATCCCTAATACCTTACAGAGATAGGAAAAAAAGTCGTGCGTCACTTGCGGATTAATGTGAGTACCAGCAAACTGCCTCGATTGCCAAAATTATTTAAGTTTCGAAGAATTCAGATCATTGCGCACACGTTTTCTCCATAATGTTGGCCCTTCCGATCATTATTAAAGAAAGTAGCAGGCGTACGAAAATTAGTTCACTTGATGATTTCACATCCTCTCATCGGCATTGCTCATTGTATAGTGCATACATTGAATCGAAGCCACGCATCGATGTGTGTTTTGGTGTGTGCGAAGTGATATCACAGCACGCACGGATCTCTCACTGGCTCTGGTGGCCTCTGCTGACAGCTTATTGTTTGCCATTTCCAATAGCAAGCGATACACGAATTATCCATTCGAGAAGGAGCAGGTTGTCTAATTCTGTGATGTGCCATTTCGATATTAAGGTTAGATATGATTCTTCCTTTCTAGGAAACCGAAGCGCGCGCAGATGAATCTAATTCTGTGGGTGCGACCCTTCAGAAGCCGACATATCCCACCACCTAAAAGCTGTCTACTGAGCATCTTTCAAGAAATAGTGAGCAGATTATATTCGTTGGCAGGACATTTACGGAAAAGACAAATTCATGCGGCGATTATTCGAAAAAACATGGTGTGCTAATCAAAATTGACTTACCAAATGCAAATATTCCTCTCAATAACTCTTCTCGCAAGTTCATCTGATTGAAAGTAGGGGTCACATCGATCTCTTCAGATGTCTCAAACTCGATGTTTTTCAAATCATCATCTAGATTGTTCGTGTTTAAACGTCGTTTGATGGAAGTTGCCATTATAGGTGACCTGTGGATGACAACAGATGAAAAATATCAATCAATGACATCCAAAGATTTGTTGCAGTTAAGATGGACTTCACAGTATAGCAGCAGAAATCAGTGATTGATGTGTCAACATTCCAACTCACTCATTTTTGTGCTTTCACTAGCAATTCAAAGTTTCAAAAATTTTCTAGTTTATTCGCACAGCTTATATGTCTTTTGTATTTCAATAATTTAAGGCATCATTTTGACATTTGTTCCTATTGTGTTTTCCTGTGTTTACTGTGTTGCGACTGTCCGGATCTCTTTTTTAAATGTGTTCATCGATTTCATGTCATAAATTGTATATAACCCTGTCCGTTTGTTGTATTATTGCCACTGATGATGGATACCACGGTATTTGAAACCGGTATGGCAATAAATTGCTACCATGCAGAATCTTTACGACTTCTAGCTTGTAATAAAACAATTTTGTACCAGACCTGCCAACATTCACATTTGCAAAATCGGGACATGGTCACTATCAACAGGTATGCAGAAAAAATCTACATTATTTTGAATATTTTATTGAGCATAAAACAGGACGTACTATTTGAGACAATGGAGTCATAAAATATATATGACATAATATACGTGGGTTGATCGGAAAGTTCCCGGACTCCGCCTGCTATGTCTATGTTATTGACTTCGATAGCTATTGCTTTCTTCATAGATATCCATTCAGCATGCTTGAAGTGTAGGAAAATCGATTTCGTGATTTGATGTCATCTTCACGTTGACAGCAAGGTATAATAAATTAATCATTTGCAACCTCGGCGATGGTCAGCATGACAGATAAAACAAAACAGCGAACGTGCATTAAATGTTGCGTTAAGTTGAACAAGACAGCTACCGAAACTCTTGACATGCTTCGTCAGGCCTACGGTTCAGATTGTCTTTCTCGTACATCCGTCTTCGAGTGGCATTCGCGGTTCAAAAACGGCAGAGAGTCTGTTGAAGATGACGAGCGCTCAGGCAGACCGACAGACAACCAGCAGGACAGCCGACAATTTCAACGAAGTTCGACAACTCATTCGTGAGGATCGCCGTCGTACCATTCGCCAACTTTCGGAGATGGTAGGATGGTCAGGAAATCTTGACCAGTGACCTGGACATGCGAAGAGTAGCTGCCAAATTCGTTCCTCGAATCTTGACCACTGAGCAGAGTCAAAGGCGGGTGGATGTGTGCGAGGAACTCCTGGCACATGTCAACGGTGATCCTACTTCCACGTCGCGAGTGATCACGGCCGACGAGAGTTGGATTTACGGATGTGATCCTGAAACGAAACAGCAGTCATCCCAGTGGAAGTCTCAATCTCCGAGGCCTCAAAAAGCCCGACAATTTCGCAGTGCAACAAAGACAATGTTGATTGTTTTCTTTGACCAGAAGGGCATCGCTCATCGTGAATTTGTTGACCGGGGTCGGACAGTGAACTCGGATTTTTACTGCGACCTCGTACGACGATTAAGAGAGGCAGTTAGAAGAAAGATATCTGACTTATGGAAGCGCCGCAATTGGCGGTTCCATCACAACAACGCACCTGCGCATGCCTCCTTGAAAACAAACCATTTTTTGACCGATCACGGCATGACCACCCTTCCACATCCTCCATACTCCCCTGACATTGACCCATGTCTTTTCTTTGTTCCCAAAACAGAAATTGCGGTTAAAAGGGCGTCGCTTCCAGACTGTTGAAGAAATCCAAACCGAAATAGCCGGAGTTTTTCAACGAAACTGTCGAGGAATGGAAGCGCCGCTGGAATCGCTGTATTCGTGCATGTAGCGAGTTCTTCGAAGGCGATAACTCGAATTTATTTGATGATGCTGAGTAATGCAATTATTTTGTAATTATTAATACATTTATCATTCCTAGAATACATCTCTTGCTTTGATATAGCACACGAAAAAAATACAGCATCAGTTCGGGAACTTTCCGATCAACCCACGTATTACTGTGAAAAGGAGAAGCATCTTATGAGCACGACAACACACATACATCATAGCACACATGTGAATATGGAATGCGCGCATCGCAAATTTTTGAGTGATTTTGCTGGACCTATTTAAAAACTGACTAGTAAAAATCTTACAACTTAAAAAATTAAAATATCGGGACATTTGTCAGAAAATCGGGACTGCTGAAAATGGCAATGAAATCGGGACAGTTGGCATGTCTGGCAGACATCCTATCCTCTTGAATTTTTTACTGAGTGACCTCTTTGTGCCAACCGCCCTGAAATATTGTCATGATGTGCGAGGCGCACGTGATTTGTTTCTGATTATCGCGTGCTCCAAATAACAAAATTTAATAATAACCTTCTGAATCAGGCTTTCATTACGTTGATTCGAGGGTTAATGTGCCTTCGGATTATCGTTATTAAAGCCTCCTCACGTGGCTATTATTCCTATAATCCATGTATAATTATGGATTTTCAAGAAAGTGTGTTTATTAGAAGTCTATGACGTCTACAGACTGCACATTGACATCTACAGCTGGTACTATTTTCTAGAGCACACATACAATTTTGGTGAAGACTAATTAGAAATCAAAATTGTAAGCACATTCAAATCAATGCACAAGTGAAAATTTTCAAGTTAGCTACATATTTTTTAATTTATTTAACGCACAACAAAGGTGCAAGGTTGATGAAGTTAAATTGTGCAATTCTACTGAACTACAAAGATTGAATTGTTTTAAGTAATTATCAAATGTGAGCTTATGGTTCTTCAGCTTAGGGAATGAATCATAACGAACAACCAATATGCACTAATTAATGAAGCGAAGAACTGTACGTCATTCAACATTTCAAGTTTGATTCCACCGCCAATTTATCATGACTTAGATTCAAATCATTTTCAACAGTGAAATTATCTGCTGAATGATTAGTCTAATTTCAAACAACACTGCCATCTTACTTTGTCCACAGAACTAGGAAAAATGCATGTATCTACAAAACAGACATTCCATAGCCATAGAAACGTGAGATGTTTATTACCGCATAGCTTTCAGTGCTTCTACCATAACTGAACGAACTGTCTATGTTATTTGAAACACGAGAAGCTTTTTCGCTTTAAGTAACATAGACAGTGAGTTCAATTACAGTTGGAAGCACGATAAGCTATGCGGTGTTGTATTTCATGCATGATATTGAGTTATTGCAATAGTGCGAGGAACCGCAATGATATCTCAAAGCATTCAATACATAGATTGTCAATGCAAGAGCCATTTTTTAAATCCATTGAGAAAAATGTAAAGAACTGCAATACCATGCTGGAAATGTTTTCTCACTAATCCCATGGAAATATAAGTGTCCATCCGGCTCACACCAAAAGCTATGCTCGTCTTCGGCTGGGAGAATACCTAGCTATTGATAGTCATAGATTCTGAACATTGGTCTCCCAAAATCTGTAGAATAATACTCACTGATCAGAAGGATTCACGTAACGTGGAATGGCTTACTACAAAACATTCACATAGCGTTCAGAATTCATGGTTCCTTGCTGTATGTGAAGTTCAGAGCGGCCATAGGTCCAAATGCCAGCCCAAATCAGTAGAGTCGCACCACCTTGTACCCGGGGACGATGTAAATGTCTCGGAATTTCCTGATCAGAATTTATCCATAATCTCAATCGACCATCACTATCCTTCAGACGGACTAATGCCTCATCAGACCAGACAACCCGATCCCATTGATTTCGCCAGTGACAATGACTCATTGCCCATCTGACACGTCTTTTTGTATGCTGATCTGATAATTCGATCTGAGAGGGCCTCTTACAGCTCTTGAAATTCGACTCAATAAGTCTTCTACGAATAGTGGACTTAGAAATAGACGAGTCTAGTGCAGCCATCTCAGTTAACGAGAGACTTGGATCAACTTTAACAAATCTCAAAATTAGGCGGTCTATACGTTTGGATGTTTTGCGTGGACGGCCAGAGCCCTCTTTACGACAGAGTCGAAAATCATCATTATGCCATCGATGCACATTTGTGTAAGGGACATTTAGTCGCTTGCTTGTAGCTCGCAAAGAAAATCCTAGTTCTAGCAAGGCTGACACTTTGCCTTTTGTGAATGCGATCTCGTTATTGTTCATTTGTGCTTTGTATTGTTTTCAACCGGTAGGAGATAGATTTCTAGCTGAAAGTAATCAGGAGTGCTGCCAACACCACCGCAACGAAGTCAGGAAGCTATGGAACATGAAGTCCAGTTAATCACATGTAGCAGTTACATTATTGTTGATGAATAATGGTGCTATACTGGCTCTGATTGACCGATTTTCTTTATTTTTGTTTTGCTTGATAGCTTTTGGCTTGTAGAACAACATATTACATAACAAAGGAAACAAATGTAATTTCATAAGAGTGAGGTATGATTTTGTGTAACATTGCTAAATGAAGATCAAATTATCTGCTACTTTTTTTATCTACAACCGGAAAACAACTCAATATTCATGCTTGAAATTTCCAACAATGATATTAGTAAGCACAACTGACATATCTTCCAAATTTCAGAGAAATTCGTTCAGGTTTGGCGGAGTTAGACGAAGTTGAAGTTAAGGCGATGTTTAAGGGTGATCCATTTTTTATGAAACAATCTGTACATGCTTGTTGAACGAAAAACTCAATCATTTGAATCGAACAGTCTCTATTTTGACTCACACAATTGAGCACACATCAAAGTTAATGATCGAAAACACAGCTAATACTTCCACGGATCCGAACCTTCTGGAAGCTTTCGATTACCGTATAAAACACTTTTGCCTTTGAAATCTGAATGACAGTCATCATAATTGCTGTCAATATATCTTCCAAGTGAGTAGCCAGCATCGGTATTGTCACCATCAGACCGATTTTAGTGATATGAAGGGGAACGGATTTCGGTAGCAAACTGACGACGAAATTGAGTAACATGTCGAGAATCTGAAAAATGAAATAAATGCAGAGAGATGTGAACTGAGCTTGAAGATGATTCTTGATATTGGATGAAATTTAACAAGCTATTCACGTACTTGTTTTAATCACGAGCTCATACACCTAAGACGTCACTCACCTTTGGTCTGTTTCCTTTTCGACAAAGGATGCAGCTATATTTAATGACTCTCTTAATCTATCTAGCCTTAACTTTGGTGCACTTATTAAGTACCATCAGAGAATGTCAGTGATCTAAGAGGTAGCGTCTGACGGACACCCGAAGATGCAGACATATTCCATGTGAAATCGATAAGTGTTATTCCAACGATCACTAATTTCGCTTCTTCTGGTGACATATTCGCCCCAGACTTATTGGGCCCAAAGGAAACTGAAGGATAGAAACGGCGCATTTCCTCATTGATTTTCATGATTTCATGCAGACCTACTGCTTCACTCGCTACACATTTGTATTGCAGTTGTTGGTACTATCGAGCCCCCTCCCTTCGTTGCACACACATGAGAAAATCGAATTGTCAGTCGAAAAATACCCCTAAAACATTATTTGAAGGTCCAACTTTACTGCTGCCAGCCAACTTGCACGTGAAAACGATTTAGACACTCTCTTCTGACACTGGATTGATTAGATGTTTCTCAAACCAGCCGGATATTCAACAAAAACTCCCGGAGGCTTAAGTTGACAGTAATTTTTAGTAAAATTAATCAAATCACAAAAGACGGGACTTCGGCGTCCAGCACCTTCTCACGATCGACGGCTAGGGGTAAAATTTATTGATATTCGAACTACGGTGTCCATATGAATTTCAAAACTTTATATTTAGAACAACAGGAAAATAGGATGGTACAAAATGAGTTAATTTAAATTTAATGTGAATTTATAAATGAATTAAATATGAATTAATTCATCATTCAAATTTTATCAAACGTCTAAGACCTCAGCCACACCGAAAGCAAAGGAAACACGGGCAAACGCATCTCCGCAAGCCATTAACTGCTCTGCTTTGCTCCTTATGTGGCAGTCTGCAACTGCTGCAATGATGACTTTATTTTTTTTTTCTGCTACAGGATTTGCTCGGAAACGCTAGGAAAAACTCGCAGTGTGGCTGAGGCATAAGTCAGTGTTGCGATTCTTGGCGTAGGGTAAAAAAAACGCGCAAGGTCGAAAAACACGCGCACATGTATTTCCTTACAAATAAGCCAAAATGGCAACTATGATCGCTAATATTTGATGAAACGAATTTTTACAAAGCTTAAATTTGCAGATCAGATAGTAAGAGCTTTGGTATTTTTCAGGACAAGTCAAATACACACGTGCCTTAAGTGGTAGATGTATACGAGCAGTGGGCCTATAGGCTATCCATTGAGTGAGATGATAATGAACCTAAATGATCTTTGATAGGCTATACATGTGGCTTATCTAGAAACTGCATGTAATTTGAAATTTTGATATCTTGATTTAGATATTTTAGAACCAAAGTTTTCTATTATCAAAAATTAAAAATAGAAGTCGAAAACTTAAAAAAACGCGCAAAATGGATAAAAATGGAAAAAACACGCTTACACGCGCAAATTGTCAAAAATACGCGCGCGCGTGTTTACACGCGCGAATCGTAACACTGGCATAAGTCACATGAAAAATTGAAATTGATTTTATTTTTCAGCTATGATGCAACCATATTGAGAAAATGAAACTTGAATTTTGTCAAAGCATGTTTTCAAAGAAATCTGAAAAAATCGAGATTCTGATGCCCATCTTCATAGGCCTATTTAGTTCAACTTTTGACTATTGAGCAAATCGCGAATGCCAACAAAATACTTCATCAATTTCCGGAATTCTTGGAAAAATAGTCTGTGTTTTGCTTGAAGTCAATTATCACCTTTGATAGGAATATTTCTTACCTTATTTTGTTGCTGATGAGGGCTTTTCTCTTTGAGTTCTTGTATAATCTGCGTAAATTAAGTATGCGACAGTAACAGGAACTGACACAGATAAGAAATTTCTTCGCACTTGCTGTAGAACAGGCTGCCACAACATTAACTGAAATGCAAAAATATGACTATATCATTCAGGTGTTTAAATAACTCCAATACTCAACATGAGACATGCAACTCCTTTTATATAACCGATTACACAAGAATCATGTAACATTCCGCCAAAACAGATCTTAATATTTGATGGCAAGAAACTAGGTCTATGTAAGGGAAAACGTCAGTTTACTTTCATTATTTACTTTCATTAAAATCATTCGTACCTACGTGTTATAGCAACCCAGCTGCCAATTTCTCAGAGGTGAAAAAACAAATGGAAGGTGCTACCTCGTCTCCATCCTTGCTTTTGTACTGGCTCGTAACTGCTGATAGAAAAAAGACGGAAAATTCCTAACACCGAACAGGTGTGTGTTCTGGCAAATAAGTGTGAATGACTGTTCCACAACCATGGACGGATTGATTTGAGATTTCATGATCTTCAAGACCGAATATCAATCATTAAAAGCAAATTTATTGTTTAATTTGATGATTTCTTTTGTTGTCAATACTTGAAAAGTACACAAGATTTGTGCTAAATGCAATGGGATATAGAAGCTTGGTAGAACGGAAAAAGACGGAAATTTACGAGCCCTATAAAAACTGTGCATTAGTTTCGCCACTTCATAACCCTAGGGAGAAACTAAGGGTTGGAAAACATTTCTCTAATTGGCTAACATCATTTCGAACCGCGAGGATGATTAGACAAGTGACATTTATAAAGCAAAAGGAACGGCCAAGGGAACCCACTGCGAGAGAAATAAATGCTTTGAACGCTAAGACGACAGGACATCTCTATATATAAGGCCTCTCTATAAATGAAGTCGCGTTTTACCATGATACAAACAAAAAAGCTCGCAATCTCGTTTGCTTCAAGTTGCAAGCTTCGATATTATCCATTTAAATTCATATACAGCAAGATTCCCCTAGGGAAAACAAAGAAAAATATTCTGTTTCAGACGTAATGGACTTAAAACAATGAATGAAATGGGAAGTCAATGAGAAGATGATATCGAAGAGCAGTGATGTCAAAATCATTTGCACGAAATTCGTGACGCTTTAATAAAAGATGTTTGAAACGTCTGTCATTAGAGCGTGCACAGTATCAAATAGTAGTTTTACCTTAAAATTAACTAGCAAAATAAATTTCTTTTGCTGATGTTCTGTCAGCCAGATATATGACTAATAAAACGGTTTTGCGTATTTCTGTTGATGTAGACCTACATGAAAATATTGAGTGGAATTATATACTTGTCAGCATTTTGTCACATGCTGATGAAAACACATCGCCAAAATTTGAAACATGACGGTGCGCAGAAGATTGGCAGTTCTCAATCTTGCCTTAAAGGCTGATTTTTTAAATAGAGCATTTGACGTAACATTCATGATATATATCAAACGAAGTTTTAACGGGACAAAATCGAGAAAAATCGTTAATTTATTGATTTTTTTCTAATTATTATTTCTATTTATATAGTTCTATATGGGTAGTCTCCGTGTCAGTGGCTGAGTACTTCGCCTAGCGATCTTTCGGTCGAGGGGTGTCAGTCCTCGAAAGCGTCATTGGAAGTAGTGAGGAAGGACATCCGGACTTCAACTTTGAAAAGTCGGACAAATAACATCACGATTTGCCTGGAGCAAGTACAAGTCGCCATTTGGAGCAAGGAAGGGAAAAATATCAATCTTGCATATTCCTAATACAAAAAATTGTCATTAAAGAAGAAAGGAACATTAGAATAATGACCTCCCAAAAAACATGACTTCGTTATTTCATTCAAAAGAAGTTAATGGTCCTCTGTGACTTTGTTCATATTTTGTCAGAATATTTTTTCGCGACTTTGTCACATTTTTGTTACACCAACAACAAAAAACACACATTTTGTCACATTCTATTTTGAGATGAAAAATTGTCACATAATGTCACGTTTTATGACATCGGCTCACCCCTGAAGTAGGATATTGAACCACCAACTCTCTACGTCAATTCGCATCGACAAAATAGAATTACTCAGATTCAAGCACAGAACAGGCTTTCAATAGGGCAGTTGAAATTACCCACGGCAAAAGCGATATGCCAGTTGACAGTAAAGGGCTGTTATTTAGAAGGATGGAATGATCAAGACAAACTTCCTTCGAACCAATTGTCAACGATCAGCATACCTAGGTCAGCTGTAGAAGATTTGGTCGGCAGTGAAACGGCCCGGTCATAGAGAGAAAATCATGCAGGAAGGTGCCCGGTCATACTGGAGTCGGGTGATTTGAAGATGGTAGAAATAAGATGTATCCAGACAGGTGAAAACATTGTAGAGGTCAAATATGTTGACCAGCGCGGTCTCTTTATATGACACTCTTCGTCTGATTTCTTCTAGTAGGACCTCTCGAGTAAACAGCACACACCCGATGAATAAAACATGGAGATGAAAGAGCGCATCACGACTGCATTCAACAAGGTGACATTAGAGATGAGGCAGCATCGTGCAGGAATAGGTTGGAGTGGTGGAAGCTGACGATTGGTACTTGGAGGTTCATTATCTCATTACGTCGTGCTGACCGAAACAGTGGTCGGATTCTTGAATTTTGAAAAATTCGTGCATCATTTCTGCGGATGTCAATAATGCATTTTTCGATCATTTTCACCCTACCCACCTCAATTAAATACTCTCATGTACATACATACATGTATATGTTAATTTCAGAGGTAAAATCTTAGAATGAACAATGTGATCCATTTTTGGGGCCCCCTTTCTATGACTGAACTAAAAATGAAGTCATCCCTAGCACCTAACACTGGTGTATTCTGGATGTCATCCATTAACTGACCACATAAATGTTATCCAAATAGACGTTATCTACGAATATGAATAGTATAATAGATAATACGTGGTATTCATCTCGACACATCAGATCGAAATCTGTATTGTTTCAGAAAATAATTTTGATTATTCACTCAACCAATGCACAATAAGTTGCATATAATTCCACGAGGTATCAAATGCACGATCACGTAGAATGAATGCTTTTGTCGTCATTTAGGTGCATAAAGGCCTAACCATTTCAATGGAAAAATATTCGCATGCAGAGCAAGTAATGGGTAAAAGACCGTTCCAGGACGCCATAAAATCAAAAAAATTAGTATCTTTAAAAACGACATAAATTCATAAATTTAGACCCTTTTTCAGTTTTTTAAGACCTAAATTCATGAATTTGGTTCATTCAAAAAGTACCATTTTTTTCAAAAATGGTACTTTTAAAAACGACATAAATTCATGAATTTAGGTCTTAAAAAACTGAAAAAGGGTCTAAATTTATGAATTTATGTCGTTTTTAAAGATACTAATTTTTTTGATTTTTTTTTTCAAAATTTCAAATTTATGAATTACAATCAGGTGAAGCCTTAGAACCTTCGGTTCGATTTTCACCCCCGCCAAAATCATGACCGTTCTAGGACACTAAAAAATCAGAAAAGTTAAGAATCTCAAATTTGTGAATTACAATTTTTACCTTGAAAATCATGACCGTTCTAGGACACTGAAAATTAGTATTTTTAAAAACGTCTTTTAAATCCATCTTTCAGGTTTTTAAAATATATCATGTGACTAAAAATATTTCTTTAAAAATGGAAGAAACAAAAGTGGAAGGAACTTCAGAAATGGATGAAACCGCAAGAATATATCCTTCATTATCATATGAAATGGATATTGCAAAACACAAAGATAGAGTACGTTATATGAAAGATAAGGAATCGCAATTATTACTTAGATTAGAACATTATAATAAATTAAGAAAGAGATGGAGTAAAGTTAAGAATGTAACACAAGGAATTGGCATATTCTTAACAATAAGTTTAGGTACTTTAACAATTGTTATATCTTCAGGTGTTTTAGTAATTCCAGTAGTTGCTACAGCTTTAAACAGGTACGGGTGTTTTTGCAACTTCACTTGCTACAATGTTAGAAAAATCTTTAATAACTAAGAAACGAAAATCATTAAAAACTAAGCATTTACATATTAAAGAAGTCTATGATAAACTACACTACTACTTTCAAAGAGTATGTGATGATAATGTTATTACGTTAGATGAGATTGAAAAATTTGATCAAATAGCTAATGAAGTAAATCAAATATCATTTCAATCACAGACAGAAAAAGTTAATGATAAAAATAAAAAGGATGGTAAAATTTCTAGTGATGGTAAAACTTTTATTGATGATAAAATTTTTTATGAAGAAAATGATAAAATTTTTTTAGAAGAGCTAAAAACTTTATTAGACAAAACTTTATTAAACAAAACTTAATACGAGAAAATTTTAAACGAGAAAATTTTAAATGTGAAAACTTTAAACGTGAAAACTTTAAACGAAAAGATGTCAAACAACAAAGCAATAAAAAAATAATTTGTTCAGTAAAATGTTTTTGCTGTTACCAATGTTACCACAAAATTCAAATATTATATTTTAAAAAAATAGACAAAATTAAAGCTGATAATAAAAAATAAAATATTAAAACATTATATTTGTATATTTTTATTACTCGGTAAACAATTGTTCGATAACTCTTTCATGAATTTTTTTATCAATATTAATTGTGATAAATCCATAATCTTTTGACCAAGCATTATTACACGATTGTTTAAATTCATCTTTATCTCTTATACATAAATCTCTTAACAAATCACTTAAGTTTCTTGCATTTATTTCAAATAGTATAAATATATTTGCATTCTTTCTAATAACACTTCCATCTAATGAATACATACTTTGTGTTAAATAAAATACACTACAGTTATTATGTCTACCTCGTGTAAAATAATTTCTCTGAACTGACTGATTTCTGTCATTAACACAATCATCAAAAATTACACAATGTTTCATTGTTTTATCTAGTTTACTAGGATCTTGCATATTACCACTATCATCTATTAATTGTATTTTTATATGCTTATTTTTATTGGATTCAACTAATTGTTTATTTTTTGCTGCTTCTTCACACCACAAATTTATTTCTTCTTCATAGTCAGATTTTTCGTATTCTTCGAATAGAGAAGCAATTGCTGTTTTTGTAAGATTATTTTCAAATCCATATTTTAAAAATTGATAGACGGGTTGTTCTGCCGTTGTTGTATAAATTATAAGATTGTTATAATCCAAAAAATTTGGAGTCGTTAAAATTTTAAATAATAGATATGTTTTTCCACATCCTGATCTTCCACAAATAACTGACAAAACTTTATTAGATAAATTTGGATGATGATTAAATTTAAGTTTTTTTTATTTAAAGACATTTCATTCATTTTTAAAGTAATAAATTCATCCATTATTGAATTAGTGTTTTTAGAAACAAAAAAATAAAAATAAAATTTTAATTTAAGTTTATTTTTTTGTTTCTAATAATAAGATTAATAAGATTAATAAGATTAATAAGATTAATAATGAAAATGATAAAAAAAATTAAACTTCTCTATTGTAGCGTAAAAGTTTATACCTCTCGAACGGGAGTTTATACCTCTCGAACGGGAGTTTATACCTCTCGAACGGGAGTTTATACCTCTCGAACGGGAGTTTATACCTCCCGTACCAAAAGATCTATCATAATCTCTTCACCTCCAAAATTTATTTCTTGTCCTTTTTCATCAGTGATTCTAATGCCAATGTTGTTAATAGTTTTTCTTGTAATAGGAAAATATATTAATGTTTGTGGAAATACATTTAATCTATAACCAATGTGTACAGTAAAAGCTGGAAAACTGAATATTAAATTTGATAATTTACCATTTATATATCCTCCTTCAATAATGTCACAATGTACAACAATTGAATTTATTTCAGTTATTTTTGGAATCTTCTCACCTAAATGATAACCTTGACTATAGGTTTGTTTATTAAATCCTAATAGCTTTGACAATGATCTATCATGATTAAAATCAACTTGATGATTTTCGTCTAAAGTAAGAGAAAATTTATTAACTGCCGGTTCAACTGCAAAATGTAATTGTTTCTTATCTTTAAATGGTATACCTAAATGTCTCTTAATTTCATTTGATATTGTTTCAACTTCGTAAGAACCAGGAAGAAAAGTTAGTATTTTCCATGTTTTGCCTTTATCAGTAGAATATCTAAATTGATCATTCACATCTTTGATAACGTTTTGAATAGTGTTAAATGTGGAGAAACTAGTCAATGCAATTTGATAATTTTTATTTTGTTCCAAATGTAGAATGGGTTCTAAATTACAAGTGTGTGATGAAGTAGTTGTTATAATTTTTAACGTCGTACTAAATTTTGACGAACCCAAAATCTCTATCAAATTTTCTAAATGATTATTAATTTTGTCTAAATCTGCTGAACACATTTTTAAACTAAAAAAATAAAATAAATATTTTTTTATGAAATATTTTTTTATGAAATATTTTTTTATGAAATATTTTTTTATAAAAATTAGAAACAACATATTTCAGCTACACTTTTATAATCCTCTTCATTTAGAATCTTCTTTTCTAACAGTCTTTTCAATATAGCATGAATTTCATTAAAACTAGAATTATGTCCTTCTTTTATTGCCGATATTAAAATATTTAATCTATTTAGTAATTCTTGTGGATCATCTGGTAAAAATATGGTTGTTTCAGTTTTAAAGCCTTTCCCTACTTTAACTCCCATTGATAATAAATTTTCTAATTGTTTATAACGTCTAAGAGATTTTACTACACCAACTCTGTCTAACATAGCTTTATATTTTATTAGATCTTCTACAGCATAATTTTTTAAATCTGCTCCTCTTAAAAGATCAACAAAATTTCTATCTAAACTAATAGGTTTTTTATCTGGCGTAAAAATTAATCCTCGTAAAGGTTGTGGAAATATTTCTTTACCAACCAAGATAAAATCTTGCAAATAATTTTTTATCTAAAAAGAAAGTAGAATGTTCGAATAACATAGATTTTGGTAATTTTTTATCTATGTTTGCCTCTAATAAACCATAGTCATTAATAGTGTTTTAAGTACAGGATCCGCTATATCAACACGTTTTTCATTAAGTTCCTTTTCAAGAGTTTTAAAATGGTTCGACAGTTTTTTCATAATCAGTTTTTACTTCTTCAGTTAATTTTAATTTATCTAACATATCAGATTGAATACCAGCTTTTGTCATTCTATGTTGAAGATGATTTTCTTTCATAATATTTCTTTGTTTTATTAATTCGTCTAATTGTTTTATTCTTTTAAAATTATCAGCTCTAACTTTATCCATTTTTATATGATAATTTTATATTATTTTATATTATTATTTTATATTATTATTTTATGTTATATTGTTATATTATTTTATAATATTTTATATTTTTTTTTATTTTATGTATATATCAAATTTGTCTATCTTAGAAATTAGAAAATTAAAAAGGTTCAGTAGTTATTCCATCGGGCAAAATTTTTCTTTTATCATCAAATGGATCTAATGCTAATTTATGTTCTTCTTTTAAATACATTTTATGTTTTTTTGAATTAAGTCTATAATTACATGCTGTTTTTATTTCATTATTAAATAATGCATTTTTATAATCTTGAAATGTTATTTGATTAGCCACTGATGCCTTTGTAATTCCTTTTAATGTTTTATGTGTTTTAACGGGCGAAGCCCTGGAAGACATCTCCGATGTCCTAATATTATTAGTTGTATCATAACAGTAACATTTAGATTTTAAAAATATAGCTTCTGTTATGAAATCTTCATTTCCTTCTAATTCATCTTTTACTTTACATAAATCAGAAGGATGAATGATATCTTTTATTTTATTAATTTCTTTATCTAGTGAAGAACCATATGGTATTGTTAATTCTAAGAAAACAGAATCGGTATCTGTAAAGTGTAATTTATAGTTTTTACCATAAGCAGGTGCTAAATAATCATATATAAAACTATACATAAATAGTTTAGCTAATTCTAATATAGTGAAACCTTTAAAATTAAACTTATCATGTTTTACAATGCTTCTTCTTAGATGTACAGCACATAGTTCATCACTAAATCTAGTAGTTCTTTTATATGTAGGTTTCCTTGTTAAATTTTGAAACCTATCTTTATCATAAACTATTTCAATATTTTGTCTATTACGCACATTTTCTAAAGTCTTACCATAAAATGCATTATTCATTAATTTGAAGAACACGTTTCCAAAATCATCTTTATTTCTTTTAGATATTTTGCGTTTTTCAATATTGAACTCAATATAATCTTTTAACCATTTAGATTTTTATACAATAGTTTCCGGTGAATTTTGTGAGAATCATTCCATGATCTAAATACCAATCTAGCATTCTTCCTTCAACAACATACTTTCCTTTATTGCTTTGTGTTAACATAAGTTTTTTTGTTGGTCTGTATTTTTTCGGTATTAAAGATTTTTGATAATCTGAAAAATCTTCTATATTGGGAATTTTGTTTTCTGGACAGAAAGGATAATATTTTGTTGCATCTTTTATATAATCAGGTATACTAAATCAACTTCATATATATAACCAGAATTACGATTTCCATCATATGTTTTTTGATAATCAAGATTATTACACCATGTCATCTCACCTGTTGGTAATTCTTGTATCATGCAAGAAGAATATAAGCTATTAAAATCATAATATAACAAATAGTTTTCTCGCATGAATTCATCAATTGCTTTTTTTCACGTTCTACTCCTTCTCGTTTCGTTCGAAAAATTTCTAATATTTTTTCTTTTTCTTCTGGAGATAAAGGTTTCATTATTCCATATTCTTGTGGATTTACTTTCTTATTATAACATTTAACATATCTATTACCTAAAACTGATGAAACTCCACCTCTAATTCCAGATTCAAAAAATAATAATTTATCATATGTATTTTCTTTATAATGTTTAAGTTTAACATTTGTATGTTTTAATCCTGCTAACCATGTTAAACATGGTGTAGAATAACAATAACATGGATCTATTCCGTAATATTCTAAACACATATCACGAAAGTTTTCAAAAAGATCAGCTAGTATTAATACATCTATCTGTAGATATTTAATTGTATAATCATACATTGTTTTACAATTTAACTCTCTCCAATTTTTTTCAGCTTCTGCATAATCTTCTTCAGATAATTGTGATTGTTTTAATGTTGATTTAAATTTATTTATTGGAGGAAGTTGTTCTTCTTTCATAATTTTATTCACAGAATTAAAATCTCCAGTTATATACTCATACGGAAATATTCCTTTTAAAGGTTTTAAATTATATTTATTTAATATTTTACATTGTTCAGGTTTCAAAGTTTTTCCCATAACATCTAATGAATAAGGAGTAAAAAATCTAAATGCATCTAAAATTCTAATACAACCTAATTGCATTGAAAATATTCTTCTTCTTTTTTACATAGTTCATTTATTTTTTGTTGATGTAATTTTTCATATTAAAATAAATCTTTCATTAATTGATGAAAATCATATTTAGAACCATTGTAGAAATATAGAGGAACAAAGTTATATTTAAATTTGATAGCATTAAGATTACAAGAATTATGTGCTGCACCTCTATATAATCCATATAGATGATCATGATCTTTTACTATATCAATATATCTACCTCTACCAGTTTTATATTTATTTGTAAAACCTTTTCCACAGTAATAACAATTTATTTCATAATAAAAATTCTTTTCTTTCTTCATCCGTTAATGGTATCATTGGTTTATTTGTTTCAAGCAATTGTGAAAAAAGTCCTTGTAATTCTTCTACTTTCTTTGTAAACATTTCTGAACTATCTTCACCATAGTATTGTAAATATTCTGATTTAAATAATTCAGGATAATTCGAATGAATGTACATTCCCCAACATAATGGTTTTTGTTCAAATAAATTTTTTTCTTTACTTTGTTCAACTAAACTTTTTCCAGGTGCACTTCTTTCAGGCACACTTTTTTCAGAATTATAATTTTCAGAATTATAATTTTCAGAATTATAATTTTCAGAATCGGGTGAAGCCCTGGAACTTTCCGTTTGATTTTGTGTCATATTAACATTATATGCTTCAAAATCACAATAAATAGTAAAGGGTACTTTATTTTTAAAATACCATTTATTATATTCTAAATAATCATCTTTAGGAAAGTATTTTGAACTGCTTCGTTTTGTTGACAATTCTCCAAATGTCTATTCATTTCTTCTAAAGTTCTAAAAATTGTCATACATTGAAGACAAGTAAAATTTGTATTATCTGAAGTTTTTGTAAATATAGAAACATCTTTACACAATATAAAATGTCCCTGATAATATAATATATTCGCTTGTGCTGGTTGTTTTGACTGTTCTAGTTTTTCAAATTCATCTTTATATATTTCATGTGTTTCATTAATTTCTTTTGTAATATTAAATGTATTTTGATAATAATTTTGATTTAATATTTGTAGCTGATAAATATATTCTTTATCATATTGTTCTTTATATTGTTGTAGACATTTTTTTAAGCATTCATTTATTTTTTGTTTGGTTTCATTTTCTTCATTATTTAATTCTTTATTATTTAATTTTTTTTTATTATTTTCTTCATTTAATTTTTGAATTGTTTCTATCTTATTTTGATATTTATGGTGATATTCTTGTAGTAACATTTTTGTTTGTTGTTGATAATCTATTTTACATTTTTGTAAACTTTCATTTAAATTTTCTAATTTTTGTTGGTATTCTGAAGATAAAGATGAATATTTGTAATTATAATCATCAGTACGTCCTTTATAATTATTGTGATTAATCATTATTGGCGTTAGTGTTTTAACAAGTTCAAATTTTTCAGTACATATTATATTTCCTTGGTAAAAAATATTATGATGCATGTAATTTTCTCTATCATTATATACTATTTCTGATTGACATAAATTTTTATTATTCAAATAAAATTCTTTTGAATCTGAGTAAAGTGGAGTAATTTTACCAATAGAAACATAATTCACATTTAATTCAAAAACATTTACTTCTATTAAATTTTTATTCTTTTTATGAAATTTTATTAACGTATTATAATCATATGGAAATTCATCTAAGCCATCAGAAAGATCAAATTCATTTATGTATTCTTCTTTATTGTAATGACTTAGTCTTTCTTTATGATATTTTGCAGGATGTAAATGTGCTATAATACTCCACAGAAAACAACGTTCATCTTCATTTTTTCTGTTGATTAATTGTGGTGAACCTGAAAGGTAAAGGAACATAAACTACCACCAGTATTATTTTTATATTTATCAATTACTATTTTCTTAGATAGTATTTTAACAAATCTCCAACCAGATTCACGTAACTGGGCTTCAATTATACAATTTTTAATTTAAGTATCATCGATTCAAATATGGGTTGTATAGCATTTACATTATGAATTTCTGCGAATTTGTAAAATGTTCCTTGTATTATTTCTTCAGGAATTCCATCAGGTCCATTTTTTGTATAAAGTACTTCTACATTCATATAACATTTGAAAGAATTTCTTAAATATATTATAAAAGTTGGTTAGAATATCAGAAAAAGTTTTATCAGTTTATTATATTCAAAAGACTGATTAAATAAATATTTTATATCTGTTTCGGGTGAGGAACTCTCTGGCGAAGCCCAGGAAGACATCTCCGATGTCCCATGTACGGCTTCATCAAATTCATCTATTTCGTTAAATTCATCAGTATCGCTAAATAAATATTTTATATCTGTTACGGCTTCATCTTCACTATTTAAAAATTTTTTATATTCCGAATGTGAATAATCATCAAACATTTTTTAACTTTTATATCAGTAGGCAATGTTTCTAGATAGTTTTTATAACTATTTAATTTTAATATATTTCCATCATCAACTCGTTCTACATTTTGTAATTGCATTTTACTTTGTAGATGAGATTGATAACTTCTTTTTGTTTGTAATTTTTTTTCACATAAGACACAATAAAATTTTTCATTTTTTTATTTTTTTATTTTTTTTTAGAGAAATTTGAGAAATTTTTTTTTTTTTAAAAAAAAAAAATTATGTTTTAATTTTTAGAGAAAAAAAATTCTAAAATATATAATGGAAAAATTCTAATCGGGCGAAGTCCCTCGAGGTGAAACCTAAATATATATATGTAAATCGGATGAACCTAGAACACTTTAGTTCGATTATGAATAAATTTGTTTAATTATTAAGTATTTACTTACACCATTAATTAATGGTTTTATATCATTATATGTTTTTTTGGCATCATCAAATGTAGATTTAGCATCAGAAATTGTAGATTTAACATCAGATATTATTGGGGTTGCTTTCCTAAAACCGTTTCTAACATCATTGATTGCAATTTTTAAATAGTTTAATGTTTCATTATCTTGTAATCTGTATAGGTATTGGTATACGCCCAAAAATTTTGCATTTAAATAATGATCAAAATAAAAATAAAAATGTATCAGGAATAATTTTTAGTGGGTACTTTTGCTTCAGACTCTAAAAAGATAATTATTTTGTTCTATAACTTGATTTGATAAATGTTTTGCATTTGCATATATTCCTAATATCAAAAATCTTGAGAGATTTATAGATTTCATGTTCGGTAATCTACTAATATATTTAAATCTTTATCATATACTTGCATATGTTCACTTATGGTGTCAACACGTATTATTCCATATTTTGATGTGTATAATATGAATAAAGGCATATTCATTTTATATTAATATTAATATCATTAAAGAATGCTGCATTATTTTGTTGTTAGTTGTAAAAAATGTATTTGAATGTTTTCACTAATCATATTATCTACATCACAAGCTTTATGAGCTAATACAACTATTTGATATTTTTGTTGATGTCTACTCCTTTTGTAAATATTTTCTGGACATATTTTTTTTGTTTTGATAAAACTTGCAACATCATCTAAAATTAATAAAGATTTTTTTTCAGGTGTACCAGCAAAACTTTCAATATCTTGTAACTCATCTAATTGTTTAATCATTATAGACGTTTGTAAAAGTTGGCCATTCAGAAGTATGCATTTACAAAAAAATATGTACTTTTGTTTCGTCCTGCTAATATATTGGTTTAGTATATTTTTGTTAATACACGTAGTCTTACCACTTCCAGTTTTACCGTTTAAACAATGAAACTACGTGTAAATTTTCTTGATACATTTTACCTTGTTTAATATTTTTATTATTAGTTTTATCCTTAATCTTATATCTCCCTCAGTCTTCCATCCTTTAAAGTTTTTTATTTCTTGTTTATAAAAATTTATTCTCTTTTGTTACTCTGTTCAGAAAGTAACCCATTGCTTTCTTTCCAGATACATATAACAAGATAAATAAAAAATATTAAAAATACATGCTAACAATATTTGTATACAATGAAATTTTAAAAAATTTCCAAAGACGTGTAAAGATCTGATTGTGGATATTTTTTTATTTAAGAGATGAATTTAGGGGGGGTGTTAGTGTCTCTAAATTATTTTTTATCTATATTATTTATATATATTTTTTATCTATATTATTATATATATTTTTATCTCCTATATTATTATATTATTTAGTATTAT
>CAJQUW010012207.1:0-17899 GCA_907163375.1 Prostheceraeus crozeri | reverse complement strand
TCATCACTATCTAACGTTAAGAGTATTTTCTTCAGCGTAATCATATCACAAGCAACCGCTGCCACTGCCCTGTGGGAACGAATCCATCTTGGCGAAAAACTGTTGCGGATGTCAGCTGCAAAGAATATCATGCTACAGTTTCAGTCATATTTGGCGGGATAAGTCGCTGGCGAAGTTCGCCGCGACAATATTCGCGCTCTATAATGCCGACCCCTGTACTTTTTGCCTTCTCACTTTATTTTCTTAGTAAGCCCCTCCTATAAATCCTATCTAAGAAGAAATATGTGCAGACTATCAATCTTTGATAATGATAATAAGATATAGAGAATTCCGCTATATCAATTTTCCATAAACATCTCTTGACATTCAATAAATTACAACAATGACAAAATATATGAATAATATCATAAGTATTTTACTGCTACCATTTATAGGAAAAATAACTAAATATTTTATATAGTTTAACCAAGACCCCTTCGTTAATTTAAAAAAGAATCCCTTTTTATATATAAAAAAATCAGTCAACTGAGATATACACTATATATTTTCAAGTAAGGAAATAAACGAAACATTACCTACTACTTATCCTTACTCTTAGTCCTACAAACGGTTCCAGTCAATTAGGCCCCAGTACATTTAGGCCCCACAAGAAATGGTCATTTAGGCCCCATGTTCTTATGTTATTTTAACTACAAGATTACAATGAAAACCAAGAAAATGTTATGGTACATAGGAGCCATACATTACAGAAATATGCTTGGTTTTATCAAAGATGCCGCAGAATTGTCTGGGGAGTGGTATGTGGATTGTTCGAGAATGTCAAAAACACCGGTTTATGATGTTATTTTAACCACGGCGAGTTGCAGCGTGTATGAGGTATCAAAAGACTGCAAATTTTCTGAAACCACCAGAAATGTCAATGGTTTTACAGGAAATTGTAGTAGTTGTATTTAAATAGCAATAATTCAAAATTGGACATATTTCATTCACGTGATCATTATGTTATTTTTATCCTGCAAAAACATACAACAAACTTGATATCATTGGATAGAAAATTGTTCACTCTATCTAGAAATATCAACGCTTTTACAGAGAATGCTGACACAATGTCGGAAACTACAGATTGATGTATTTTGTGCAAGAATGTTTCTGTCACAAATTCCTTCTAAATTTATGTTAGATTTTGTTTAAACGCTGCACGCATTTCTAAACGCACCAGCTGGACGTGGAATTTTGTGGTCTGCCGCTATTAACGAAGCTATCAGCTTATATCTACGCACACGGCATGTTTCAAGGAAGCAGGGAAAGTAAGTAGCTTTTATTTCATTGCAATGAATGTTTAGTCTTATTGCAGGCGGTTAGATCAGTGGAATCGGCTTGCAGACTGATGAACGGAGCTTATGATTGCTTGGCTTAGTTAGGAACAACCCTATATAGATAACTAAAGAATAGAAGGGAGTGCTATGTACAGGGCACTGTGCATATGCAGCAGATGAATAATGAGTAATGAATAAGCAGATGTTGGTGGAATGGCTATTGGCTACTGCATAGGTTGAGTCGGCAAATATTTGGTCTCGCATCTATTACACCGGCTATCTGGTGCAGCAATCTTCCATTTTTGTTGTCGTGTCTAGTTGCTCAGAAATTTCTGACTCCAAATCCCTCAATGAAATAAGTGTGTGTCTTGATTTGTTTGTTTGTCTTGCTTCACCTTGGTCCTGCTTTGCATCCTACAGGCACGCGTGAACAGGGGACCACTGAAAGCTCAGCCCGCCTAATCTTCAGCCAGACACATTGATCTCGGACTTTTGATTGCACATGAATGATATAGAACTACATATAGATGAGCTCGCAGTGGATGCCAATGCAACTATCGCTTGCACTTATCTAATTCATGAATACCAGAGTGTTCAAATTGTCATGATTCCATCAAATTTTAGGAAATCCAATCCACATGTCAGACTCTTTTTGCATGCATCATATACTGTGATCGATTTCTACCACCATGACAACTAGATCATTAGATTCTAAGAACATCTCCACGACAACTTCGCAAGCCGGGTCGACCAGAGAAATTCGATTTGTGCCTCGAAACAACCCTGAGATACATGGCTACTAAGACAGAGATTCGAACAATCAGGCATGATGATTGCAGCAATCCTCGAAGCCTAGTTCGTCAATACAAGAGGCTTCGGCTCTCTTTTGAAATAATATCTCCGGGGATGAATTTCAGCGATGGAGCTGCGATTATATTAAAAACTTCTAAAATCATTCTTCACATTTGGAATGTCTAGGAATATCGGTGAAAAAGTAAAAAGTTATAGCATGATGGTGTGTATATCAGTGATGAAACTGGTTCAAAGGCACCATTCGGTGACCCACTCAATGACTCGGGTTCTTTTTGGGTTCTTATGCTTTTGTAGTCATAGAGCAAGCTTGTAGCTCAATTGTGGTCGAAGTGAATAATCCGTTAGCCTATACTAAGTCTATCACTGGGCGACTGGAAATGCAATTAGTCATTGTTCAATGGCGAAAGACAAGTAAGGATTCAGTGCAAGTCGCTTGTTGCTGTCGCTTGGATTATCACTAGCCGACACAGCTCTGAAAGAGGCGCCATGAGGCTATGATGTAAATTCACTGATAATTTTACAGGAAATAAGTAACTATGAGTAACCATAAGGGAATGATTTTCCAATATTTAGTAGTTTAAAATTGAAATATTACAGATGAAGCTCTTATTTGCTGTATCACAGGAATTCTATGTGCATGTGATCGAGTTTGACGATTCGTGCTATCAGTATTTAAAATTTTTTCGCGGTTGCGCGGTACGGTATAGAGGCGAATAATGAAGGTGAGGAACAATTCGAAAGCACTTCCGCAAATTTTGGAAAGTTGAATTTTATGTGCAACTTATCACTTCGAGTTTAATTACTTCAGTACGAGTAGAGCAATCTGATTTCATTCAGATGCTATACATATAAAAATCTGACTGAGTCATTAATATGTTTGCATGTTTTTCAGGAATTTTTTTTAAAAGTATGATCCTAAAGGCCAACTTCGATACAAAGTCACATCATTGGTCGTCTAGCCTGCTAGCAATTGACGACAATCATTTGAAAAAATCCTCTCGCAAAAGTATGGCAATTTTGATATCAAAAGACTGACTATATGCATGTTCAAAATTGTAATTCTTTTGTATGTTTAGGTCCATTTTTCGCTTATATAATTTAAATGTATGTAGTCCCATTTTTTCGATGGGGCACTGTCAGAGGATTTTGGCTCGATGTGGCCTGATCTGTAATATAGCTTGTGCGGGACATGTTCAAATTAATTTCATTTCCCCTGAACGAACTGCGTTGCTCGTGATAGGCATTGCAAATTGTTACAGCCACAAAAATAATGAATGACAGCATTAGTAGCTGAGTAGTTAATTGTAAAACGCCTTCAATTTCAGGCAAATGACATGATATACAATGATAATGACCTTAATACTTGTATATTACAAAATAAATTCCAGAGAAGCATGGCATAATTACATGTAAGTGCAGATGCTTTATGCCAATTGTGATCGTTGCTATAAACTTACATGCGCTATTAAAGATTGGACATAAGTGAGCATGTTTGATATGCATATGTAATATTTGAATGCTTGATGCATATGCCCTATGTCAATTTGACGTTTTTTGCATCAACTATCTTCAACTTCATCAATAATAATTTTTATTGCAGTTCATCGGTCTCATTTGATAGTGATACTTTATCTTTTTACATTTTTATAGAGAACTTTAGTTGCCTCACACTTGCTTTGCTGCCATTGCTTGAAGCGCAACTTCTTTTCTTTGTCAGCGCTTTCCACTTCCGAATTCCACCATCAGGTCTCTCTTATGCCTGCCCAGCCTTTGCTGCGACCACACTCTTTTTCAGCACCAAGCTGTCTTCATCCTGTTCCACTCCAAGTCAAATGTATTTTGGTCTGCAATATATCCTTCGTGGTTCATAACTTCCTCGTTAAAGTGTATGGTTAAAGTGCAACTCCACAATGAACTCAGAATGCCAACGCATGTACAATGGGCCATATATTTACATCGTGCTGAAAACGAAAGGTAAAACGTCTAGAAGGCTATTCCTTTTATTATCTAGTTCGATCACTGCCTGATGACGATTGACGCTGTTGGAGATTCGTGCGCAACAGTTTTGCTTCATCTCTGAGATATAAAAGATTAATTGGATTGAATGATAAATTGATTATAATATTTATTTATTTCGTGTTTCCATGATTGCATGTATTCATTGACTAAGGAGACATCGAAACCTTGCTCTTTAATTCATCCAGGGTAGTTTGATTGATTTGTTTAAGTATCTGTATGTGCATTATAAATGGCTGCTGGGATGATTTTCATCATCGTATGAGAATGTATAAATTCTTGTAAAAAAATAAAATCAAATATCAGCATGCCGATGGTGAGAAACGAAGGAAATCGTTATTCGCACGCATAAATTCTTGCGAATTTTTTGCGTCGGAATAACCGCGCCACAGTGGCCTGGTAAGGAGCAGGAATCTGAGACAAAACTATTTACAACCCATGAATGCGTCAATGGATCAGGAACGTGATCATTTTCATTTTCTATGTAAGACACAGTCAACAATGACCCAATTTCATTTCGCAGAAAATACGTGATCTAGCTAGACGTGTTTACTTGCTTCTGCTCGTGAATATCAATGTCGATCGTGATTTGTGGATCTGACTGTGACAGTCAGTCATTAGTTCTACTGTTACAAGTAAACAGTTAACATCTTGTAAATATTATTCATTTTTTCTTCAACAGGTCGTCTACGCTAACCCAAAGGATATTCAGAAACCGTCAACGATGTGTCTTAGTGTTGGTCAGTGCAATGAATCAAATTTCAAAGCTGTTCAATGAGCAGAAGATTGTGGATTAATCAGCTGGAAAATGAAGTGCACTTCTCTTCTGTTTCACTTCAGTGTCCTGAAGTCTTCAATATAGTGGAAATTAGTGTAACTCGTTGTGCAGAACGAGTTTCAGCATGATATGGCAATTTTGGTGAATTGTGATATTCCTGTGTATGATAGTGGTATGTAGACTGGGACAGTGTCACGACTTTGTTGACATACTATGTTTTGGTAAAGTTGGACAAATTGTATCTTTCATGTGAAAATCAGTCTGTTTTTGAAACTTGTCAGTGTTGTGAATTCCTATATGAATAAAATGTGAAGTTAATGACTTGCTCTTATAATGTACTAAGTGTATGGAAGGTAGTAGGCGAATGGGCAAGGCAAGGGAAGCGCAAATCCAATAACAGTTAAATTTGTGTTTGAATATGCAATCGGCTAGTGTTAGGGTAAGGTTTGGCGAACGGGCTAGTTTCCAGGAATGAGGGCTTCGAATCTGGATTGTAGGTGAATAGAGGATCAATGCGAGTATAAGTTTGCCTAGGTTTCGGTGTTGGGTCGTGTCTTAAGAAAGAGTTGAAGTTTCGCAAAGATGACTTGTATATTTCATGCGCATAGGCCTGCATGTCATAGTGGTGGTAGTTGGCATGTGTCAGGTAAGTTTGCATAGGTGATAGAGCATGCTCATATTACCCACAAGCATTGCTAGGAATGTTTGACAACAGATTAGGACAGTAGAAATATGCTACGAAGGAGGCATGGTTATGGCTATAGGCCGTTTGCAGTTGAACATAAATTTTAGTAATGAGTTGTATTGTAAGTGATGGATAAGCGCTAGGACTTCATGGAGGGAAGACACTGAAGAGGTCTAAATATGTCCTTAAAAACTGTGACAGTCACGGAACTAAGTTATGCAAATTACATGTACATGCAATTGTTATGCAGGCCTATACCCACATGTAGCTACATGTGCCAATTGCAGCATGTAAGAGGGGGCGCGTGAATTCAGCAGGAATGGATTGAGGAAGGAATTCTAGTTGGCATATGCACGAAAAGATCCCGAGAGGAAAAAAGTTGGCTGTCAAGTTATATCAATTGTTGTAGAAATGTAAGCCACGAATTTCAATTGGATAGAGTTTCGACCTACACCTTTTCCATCCCCGGAATTCAACTGTGAAATTCAACAACTGCAATCTCAGATCAAAAATAGAAATATGAACTATTCAATTCAAATAATGCAAAATCTCAGAATATCTTTCTTTTTTTTCAGTTCAACATCTCAAATCAATTGACGCAGTTTTGAATAAAACAAATTCAAGTTTCTTTGGAATGATGGGTTACGTCCAACTGATTCACTATGATATCTTAATGAACATTCGTTCATTTAATAAGGCCAAGGTTTATGGCTCAATTAATTATATTCTTTCTGGCTCCGCCTGAGTTGTGAAAGAATGCTTATAATTATTGCATTTTTAAGTATAATAATCATTATTTGACATAATTTCAAAATAAAACTGTTAATACATTAGTTAAACATATTATTTTTATGCATTTGATATGCGAGACATGTAAATGTATTTAAACTTAGCTTGTTGGGGGTGTGCACACAGCGTGTTTATTTTTTAAAGAATTCGTATTGTTCAACACCTAAATGAGTTCAAGTCACCTGCAAGCGCTCACATTTCGATATATTGCTCATTTGGAACAAGCGGTGGACTGTACCACGTGTTATGTCTGATGAATGCTAATTCCTCAAAGTATATCTTCTAGGTATATCTTCATATCTAAATATTTCTTCAAAATATATCTTCTCCGCATGACACCATCATACACTAGGTGACATGCCACGCGTAATTACGGAACACCCCAAACATCCGTGGTTAAGGGCATTCCATTCTTCTACCCGCGTACATACGCGCTGCACTAAGAGTCAGAAATCACTTGATCTGATGCTGTTAAAACATGGGAAATGTTTATGAATACGCGCGGGCGAGCGTTTATAGTTTGCGCGTCGTCCACGGTTGTCTGCGCTGCCGCTTGAACCACGGATGAACCGCTAAGCATGTTCTGTCTTCCCTGAGCATGAAATTGAGGTCCTATCACATTGTTTAGCCTCTGATACATGCAGACACATGAGACGCAAAGTCTATGTAACAGGACTGCCAACTATACTAACTTATATTGCAGCAATATCCCGCATAGCCACGGATGTTTGGGGTCATAATTACGCGTGGTTCACACGTGAATTACGCGTGATTGAGTGTGGCATGTCACCTATTGTACTAGGCTCCAACGGTTTATTCAATGTGTTTAGGCTGGACACTATTTGAGATTTTTAGATGTTGATCAATAAATTCCAAGACACCTGGCGTAAAATTGACTTGACTATGTTCGCATGGCGTCTGAGTTATCATCAACTTGCGGGTAATGAATTGAAACACAACGGAATGTTCAGCAATTCACGGAATGTCCAACTGCATTTCAATTTTCCTCTCGGGATCTTTTCGTGCATATGCCAACTAGAATTCCTTCCTCAATCCATTCCTGCTGAATTCACGCGCCCCCTCTTACATGCTGCAATTGGCACATGTAGCTACATGTGGGTATAGGCCTGCATAACAATTGCATGTACATGTAATTTGCATAACTTAGTTCCGTGACTGTCACAGTTTTTAAGGACATATTTAGACCTCTTCAGTGTCTTCCCTCCATGAAGTCCTAGCGCTTATCCATCACTTACAATACAACTCATTACTAAAATTTATGTTCAACTGCAAACGGCCTATAGCCATAACCATGCCTCCTTCGTAGCATATTTCTACTGTCCTAATCTGTTGTCAAACATTCCTAGCAATGCTTGTGGGTAATATGAGCATGCTCTATCACCTATGCAAACTTACCTGACACATGCCAACTACCACCACTATGACATGCAGGCCTATGCGCATGAAATATACAAGTCATCTTTGCGAAACTTCAACTCTTTCTTAAGACACGACCCAACACCGAAACCTAGGCAAACTTATACTCGCATTGATCCTCTATTCACCTACAATCCAGATTCGAAGCCCTCATTCCTGGAAACTAGCCCGTTCGCCAAACCTTACCCTAACACTAGCCGATTGCATATTCAAACACAAATTTAACTGTTATTGGATTTGCGCTTCCCTTGCCTTGCCCATTCGCCTACTACCTTCCATACACTTAGTACATTATAAGAGCAAGTCATTAACTTCACATTTTATTCATATAGGAATTCACAACACTGACAAGTTTCAAAAACAGACTGATTTTCACATGAAAGATACAATTTGTCCAACTTTACCAAAACATAGTATGTCAACAAAGTCGTGACACTGTCCCAGTCTACATACCACTATCATACACAGGAATATCACAATTCACCAAAATTGCCATATCATGCTGAAACTCGTTCTGCACAACGAGTTACACTAATTTCCACTATATTGAAGACTTCAGGACACTGAAGTGAAACAGAAGAGAAGTGCACTTCATTTTCCAGCTGATTAATCCACAATCTTCTGCTCATTGAACAGCTTTGAAATTTGATTCATTGCACTGACCAACACTAAGACACATCGTTGACGGTTTCTGAATATCCTTTGGGTTAGCGTAGACGACCTGTTGAAGAAAAAATGAATAATATTTACAAGATGTTAACTGTTTACTTGTAACAGTAGAACTAATGACTGACTGTCACAGTCAGATCCACAAATCACGATCGACATTGATATTCACGAGCAGAAGCAAGTAAACACGTCTAGCTAGATCACGTATTTTCTGCGAAATGAAATTGGGTCATTGTTGACTGTGTCTTACATAGAAAATGAAAATGATCACGTTCCTGATCCATTGACGCATTCATGGGTTGTAAATAGTTTTGTCTCAGATTCCTGCTCCTTACCAGGCCACTGTGGCGCGGTTATTCCGACGCAAAAAATTCGCAAGAATTTATGCGTGCGAATAACGATTTCCTTCGTTTCTCACCATCGGCATGCTGATATTTGATTTTATTTTTTTACAAGAATTTATACATTCTCATACGATGATGAAAATCATCCCAGCAGCCATTTATAATGCACATACAGATACTTAAACAAATCAATCAAACTACCCTGGATGAATTAAAGAGCAAGGTTTCGATGTCTCCTTAGTCAATGAATACATGCAATCATGGAAACACGAAATAAATAAATATTATAATCAATTTATCATTCAATCCAATTAATCTTTTATATCTCAGAGATGAAGCAAAAACTGTTGCGCACGAATCTCCAACAGCGTCAATCGTCATCAGGCAGTGATCGAACTAGATAATAAAAGGAATAGCCTTCTAGACGTTTTACCTTTCGTTTTCAGCACGATGTAAATATATGGCCCATTGTACATGCGTTGGCATTCTGAGTTCATTGTGGAGTTGCACTTTAACCATACACTTTAACGAGGAAGTTATGAACCACGAAGGATATATTGCAGACCAAAATACATTTGACTTGGAGTGGAACAGGATGAAGACAGCTTGGTGCTGAAAAAGAGTGTGGTCGCAGCAAAGGCTGGGCAGGCATAAGAGAGACCTGATGGTGGAATTCGGAAGTGGAAAGCGCTGACAAAGAAAAGAAGTTGCGCTTCAAGCAATGGCAGCAAAGCAAGTGTGAGGCAACTAAAGTTCTCTATAAAAATGTAAAAAGATAAAGTATCACTATCAAATGAGACCGATGAACTGCAATAAAAATTATTATTGATGAAGTTGAAGATAGTTGATGCAAAAAACGTCAAATTGACATAGGGCATATGCATCAAGCATTCAAATATTACATATGCATATCAAACATGCTCACTTATGTCCAATCTTTAATAGCGCATGTAAGTTTATAGCAACGATCACAATTGGCATAAAGCATCTGCACTTACATGTAATTATGCCATGCTTCTCTGGAATTTATTTTGTAATATACAAGTATTAAGGTCATTATCATTGTATATCATGTCATTTGCCTGAAATTGAAGGCGTTTTACAATTAACTACTCAGCTACTAATGCTGTCATTCATTATTTTTGTGGCTGTAACAATTTGCAATGCCTATCACGAGCAACGCAGTTCGTTCAGGGGAAATGAAATTAATTTGAACATGTCCCGCACAAGCTATATTACAGATCAGGCCACATCGAGCCAAAATCCTCTGACAGTGCCCCATCGAAAAAATGGGACTACATACATTTAAATTATATAAGCGAAAAATGGACCTAAACATACAAAAGAATTACAATTTTGAACATGCATATAGTCAGTCTTTTGATATCAAAATTGCCATACTTTTGCGAGAGGATTTTTTCAAATGATTGTCGTCAATTGCTAGCAGGCTAGACGACCAATGATGTGACTTTGTATCGAAGTTGGCCTTTAGGATCATACTTTTAAAAAAAATTCCTGAAAAACATGCAAACATATTAATGACTCAGTCAGATTTTTATATGTATAGCATCTGAATGAAATCAGATTGCTCTACTCGTACTGAAGTAATTAAACTCGAAGTGATAAGTTGCACATAAAATTCAACTTTCCAAAATTTGCGGAAGTGCTTTCGAATTGTTCCTCACCTTCATTATTCGCCTCTATACCGTACCGCGCAACCGCGAAAAAATTTTAAATACTGATAGCACGAATCGTCAAACTCGATCACATGCACATAGAATTCCTGTGATACAGCAAATAAGAGCTTCATCTGTAATATTTCAATTTTAAACTACTAAATATTGGAAAATCATTCCCTTATGGTTACTCATAGTTACTTATTTCCTGTAAAATTATCAGTGAATTTACATCATAGCCTCATGGCGCCTCTTTCAGAGCTGTGTCGGCTAGTGATAATCCAAGCGACAGCAACAAGCGACTTGCACTGAATCCTTACTTGTCTTTCGCCATTGAACAATGACTAATTGCATTTCCAGTCGCCCAGTGATAGACTTAGTATAGGCTAACGGATTATTCACTTCGACCACAATTGAGCTACAAGCTTGCTCTATGACTACAAAAGCATAAGAACCCAAAAAGAACCCGAGTCATTGAGTGGGTCACCGAATGGTGCCTTTGAACCAGTTTCATCACTGATATACACACCATCATGCTATAACTTTTTACTTTTTCACCGATATTCCTAGACATTCCAAATGTGAAGAATGATTTTAGAAGTTTTTAATATAATCGCAGCTCCATCGCTGAAATTCATCCCCGGAGATATTATTTCAAAAGAGAGCCGAAGCCTCTTGTATTGACGAACTAGGCTTCGAGGATTGCTGCAATCATCATGCCTGATTGTTCGAATCTCTGTCTTAGTAGCCATGTATCTCAGGGTTGTTTCGAGGCACAAATCGAATTTCTCTGGTCGACCCGGCTTGCGAAGTTGTCGTGGAGATGTTCTTAGAATCTAATGATCTAGTTGTCATGGTGGTAGAAATCGATCACAGTATATGATGCATGCAAAAAGAGTCTGACATGTGGATTGGATTTCCTAAAATTTGATGGAATCATGACAATTTGAACACTCTGGTATTCATGAATTAGATAAGTGCAAGCGATAGTTGCATTGGCATCCACTGCGAGCTCATCTATATGTAGTTCTATATCATTCATGTGCAATCAAAAGTCCGAGATCAATGTGTCTGGCTGAAGATTAGGCGGGCTGAGCTTTCAGTGGTCCCCTGTTCACGCGTGCCTGTAGGATGCAAAGCAGGACCAAGGTGAAGCAAGACAAACAAACAAATCAAGACACACACTTATTTCATTGAGGGATTTGGAGTCAGAAATTTCTGAGCAACTAGACACGACAACAAAAATGGAAGATTGCTGCACCAGATAGCCGGTGTAATAGATGCGAGACCAAATATTTGCCGACTCAACCTATGCAGTAGCCAATAGCCATTCCACCAACATCTGCTTATTCATTACTCATTATTCATCTGCTGCATATGCACAGTGCCCTGTACATAGCACTCCCTTCTATTCTTTAGTTATCTATATAGGGTTGTTCCTAACTAAGCCAAGCAATCATAAGCTCCGTTCATCAGTCTGCAAGCCGATTCCACTGATCTAACCGCCTGCAATAAGACTAAACATTCATTGCAATGAAATAAAAGCTACTTACTTTCCCTGCTTCCTTGAAACATGCCGTGTGCGTAGATATAAGCTGATAGCTTCGTTAATAGCGGCAGACCACAAAATTCCACGTCCAGCTGGTGCGTTTAGAAATGCGTGCAGCGTTTAAACAAAATCTAACATAAATTTAGAAGGAATTTGTGACAGAAACATTCTTGCACAAAATACATCAATCTGTAGTTTCCGACATTGTGTCAGCATTCTCTGTAAAAGCGTTGATATTTCTAGATAGAGTGAACAATTTTCTATCCAATGATATCAAGTTTGTTGTATGTTTTTGCAGGATAAAAATAACATAATGATCACGTGAATGAAATATGTCCAATTTTGAATTATTGCTATTTAAATACAACTACTACAATTTCCTGTAAAACCATTGACATTTCTGGTGGTTTCAGAAAATTTGCAGTCTTTTGATACCTCATACACGCTGCAACTCGCCGTGGTTAAAATAACATCATAAACCGGTGTTTTTGACATTCTCGAACAATCCACATACCACTCCCCAGACAATTCTGCGGCATCTTTGATAAAACCAAGCATATTTCTGTAATGTATGGCTCCTATGTACCATAACATTTTCTTGGTTTTCATTGTAATCTTGTAGTTAAAATAACATAAGAACATGGGGCCTAAATGACCATTTCTTGTGGGGCCTAAATGTACTGGGGCCTAATTGACTGGACACCAGGCCTACCACTAATTAGTTGCTACAATATCCACGATTTCGCCGGTTGGCGAAAAATCAGCTCGCATTAGTAAACAAATATCTACCAACTAATTATAGCAACTTTTTCGCCACCTGTCGTTTTTTAATTTTGCACATGTTTTTGGATAGATGATGACCATCTTCACATGTGGAGATAGTTTTTACACGAAAATGAACTTTTAATACAAAATCGCTACCTCGCCAGATAATCTGTTGATATTAGCAAGATGCGTTCCCACAAGGTGGTAGAGCAAAATATAATAATCGAAGACAATGATTTCAACTAACTTTAAAAGATGTATATGGGTACACATCACTATTCAGATTCAAGGAGTGAAACATGAATTCAGTGAATCAAAAAATCATGCTGATAAAAAAAGAACATAAAACCTGACATTTCAGTCAAGAAAGCACAAGATCTCGACCTGATCATGAAGGCTTCCAATGCGGTTCATGAAACTTCCTTGATAATCAGCTCAATCTCCGCCTAGTTAGGATGATTATTAGCAAATATTCATTCTTATTCATATCCGACGTCTTATACTACTTATAAAGTAGCTCCTTGTCATAGACTAGTATGTAAACTTGCTGAAAAATTTTAGCATTTTAAATACTGCTCAAGCAATTTTTTGGACTGCAGAAACGTAGTATCCGCAAAAACTGAATATTTAATATAAAAATTTTCACTGCATGGATACTTTTTGAGTCGACACTTTACTATGTATACTTGCACTATGCGTTGCGTGTAGGTGCTTTCTTGCGGGAATTTTATTGACTAAAAATTTGTAATTAAAAACTATGTGCAGGCCCGACGTTTCGCGTATTCACGCTTCTTCGGGGGCCAAAAAGAGCTAGCGCTCCTAAGTACTGACTTTTAAGTTGACTGTTTTTAGCTCTGCTTGTCCCTGAAAAAGCGTGAATACACGAAACGCCGGGCCTGTATAGTTTTTTTATTACAATATTTTAGCCAATATATTCCTTCAAGAAGACACCTCACGTACTTTTGATTCAGCAAAATCTTCTGTTTGCGGCAATCCTATTCAGAATATCATCGACATGGAACATATTCTTTAATTGTTTATTAGCTGTTCCCTGTGACGAGTGTTGTGTGTAGACAGTGAAAAACAAGTTATTCATCAAATTCCAACGTTTATACTTCAGAATCGAAATCAGATAGTCATATGCAAGCATATTCACAATGCAATTATTAGATCTGGTACACAATTACCTGTTGAAGTGGTTTTATAGAAGCAAGAAGTTCATTCACGAAATAGCAGTCGTATATTTACAGTATTATTGCGACCATTATCCATTCGTCCTAAAAAAAACAAGGACGAAAAAAAACATTTGATACATTCGCACCCTTTGCAATCGCAAGTTCACTAGCAGGAAAGTCAAGAAGGGGAGGGCAGGAATCATGCGAAGTAACAACTGTAAAGTAATGGTCTGGTTGTATCAGAGAAAGGGTTCAGAGGAAGGAAGACCAGTGTACTGTCCGTCATTGTCATTCCTCTATCTCCCGTCAGTCTGATATTTCCTGCTGGTTCGCTGCTGCGGAAAGAAATGCGATAAAGGAAGAAATAACAAAGATAAAACCTTCATAAGCAACGAAAGATAGGAGAAATTTTAACACAAGAGAATGAATACTTTGTTTAAATAACTTATTCCTTGTCGAATAAATAGTCAAATAATTTGATTAATGGCTGGCGATCAACATCCAACATGAGAGAGAGAACACGGAGTCACCGACCACGTGGACATCTATAGACAAAGGTTGTGCGTTCATCGTTTTGTTCATCCACTGTTGTATCGATGAGTCGGGAGCGAAATCACGAACTGTCGAAATGATCAAGATAAACATGAGGATGCTGAAGAGAGAGAAAGAGGTGTGACGAATGAAGAGAAAAAACATGCTTCATAATACGAGATAAAAGTGTGGTAAGGATTAGTAATAGCTTAGAAGTTGAAGTCTGTTGAAGTTCAGGGAATTCAGTTATACACTGGCCTCAAAGAAAGCCTTAGAGGATTATGCAATGCTTCTTCTTTATCCTCTTCTTGTCTCGGCCCTTTTTGTCTTTCTGAAATGGAAAAATGAAATCTATGAAATTCATTGTCTATTTGATGATAATAAGCGGTTTACATAAGGCCAGGTCAAACTTTCGATTAGATTTAACAAATCCGTTTTTTCTGAATAAAACGGTTTTATGTAATAAACCATCGCAAGCATTCAATCGCGTTTTAACCGCAATTTCGACACTCGATCATGATATTACGATTTGATGAAACTGTTTGGTACATATAAACGACTTTGTCAAAGATTGGATTTAATAGCGTCCAAAGATTACAGTGGAAATGTGATGAATCAATTCCTGCTGCAGCTAATAAGTTCGCAGACAAGTTTAATCGTGTTTCTGACCTCTTTCTTCGATTTACGCTATTCTTTGGACAGGTCGTCTCTTCTTCCGTTTGACTAGAAGGAAAGCATTGGAACATGTAACGTTAATGAAATGCCACAATCTGCTGACATAATACCATAGCAATCGAACAATAAGCAGACAGTTCAACATTCAACACGCCAAATTGTGCAAAGTTTCAGTGACTGTTATCAACCGGATCACACAGCAAAGAGACGCAGTCGATGTCAAGTTCTGCAGAGAAGTTTGTGAACGTTTTTTCATGCGCCTGCTAACTTTTTAAAATGATCGGAGGACCCAACGTCATCGAGAAAACTTTTCCGCAATGATCTGAATTCTTCGAATCTGAAGGAGTCGTGGCGATCGGAGCATTTTGAAGGAATTCAGAGCAATCCGCAAGCGGCGCACGACTATTTTTCCTATCTCTGCAAGGTATTAAAAATTTCTTTTTGCCCACTTATTAAGTTCCTGCATGTGCCATCTGTTTGAATCAGTTTGCACTTCTAGCAAAGTGACAAGATTAAACCATCTAATTCTGTGGGTTTAACAAATCTCACATTGCTTTGCATGACGTGAAGTTGTCAATGCCATTCACTTGCGATCGTTCAACAAATGCGTATTTATTTAATGAAGTTATTGGTTTTGATAAAACCAAAGTTATCATGAAATAACCAAAGTTATCAGAAGATCGCTTTAACAAAAGCGATTATGCTCTTACAACAGTCGAGGTCAAACTTTCGATTTTCAGGAAGCCGTTTAAAAATGGTTTTGTTTAATTAAAACGGACGTTTTATTAAAACCGTTTTAATTAATCTAAACCTACATGAGGTCAAACATACGTTTACAGTAATCTGCTTTAATATTGCTGCGATTTAACAAAACGGCTTTATCAAAACGAGCTTGTTGAAACCGATTTGTCACATCTAATCGAAAGTTTGACCTGGCCTATAGAGTGCATTTTAGACGACAATCACCCGATATTAATGTGTTTTCTCTCCTTGCAATTAATACTTATTCATAGAGATAAATTTACGTCTCTCTTTGTCTCAGACACAGCAATCCATCTCTGTGGGCGCGATCTCTGCGTATCAGATATTATCTACCGCTATGGCGTTCGCATTTTTCCAGTGGCATTTTAATTACTTTGACATCTGTACGCACAATTGGAAAACAGAACTCAAAATGCTGCGATCCGGTTCCACAGATCACTGCTCATTGCTAAATCCATGAAACAGCAATCACAAGATACAGAAAAGCAGGGTTTTGGCCGCGAATCCTTCCGCTTTGGATGAATTGTTATGCCCCCATTCATAAATTAACATCAGTCCACAAAAATTAACTAACAAAGTCGAAATATAGAAAGGAGCTAATTCATTTTGCGATCGGTTCGGTTAGCGTAGAAACATTTTTCCACTTCCAACGTTATGAAGTCCGTGAAAGTGCTGCGAGTTTACACAGACTTGTGCGTACCCGAATCCGTGCCTACTGAGTAATTGTTAAAGTTCGTATGAGATGTTCCTAAATTCGGTCGCATTGCGTGTGCTTGGCAAATCACGTCAGACAAAGGGAGACCACTATTTCCATGTAGATCTCTCTATTGATTGTGGAAGAGATGAATCTCAGCCTATGTCATTATAATGGCATATGTTATACGACCACATCGTTCAGTTAACCCCAAATGGAAGGCTTCTTGAGTGGGAGCATTCCTCATTATTTCGTTGGAATTGGGGGATCAAGATTGTGTAGCTGTAGCAGCTAGTGAATCTTCTACTATCAAGGAGATTCATTCATGGATTTATTTCAACTTGTTCAGAACAAATTATTAAAAATCATCTTCATCTAAGTGCTGCAAATGATTCCAAGTTCAATTACCAAAATGACTAAATTCACATTTGAAAATTTTGTATCTTGCTCATTACAGTGCATTTAGTCAAACAAAAGTAATATATGCAGGTAAACATTTGTATAGCAGCATTTTTTACAGTCAAAATTGACATGCTTTTATTGGCGAAAGTATTTTTGGAGGAATTCCGCCAAATGGCGGAAGACTCGATGACCTAAAAACCAATTGATGGGAAATTTCGAAATTTCTTATTCTCTTCTTTTTGCTTTTGCACCAGTTATCGTGGATTTCTTGCTACGAAACATCATAAATTTTGCTGCTGTCACTTGACAATACCATCTAAAATCTCTTGGATGTTCTCATAATGAAACAAATTAACCAATGAATGATATGACAAGAGACCAATCAAATATCTAATTCCAATTTACATAATAGCCCAGCATTCCGCGGCAGAGTTGGCTAAGTGTATGACCTACGGGCGATCTTACGGGACAGAGGTGTCGAGCCCCCAAAAATGTCATTGCGAAGGTCGGCAGGAAGGGCGAATCCGGCTATTAAAAAGAATCACATAAGCTCTAGAATTTGAGTCTGACTGTGTCACACCGTCCAAACCCACCGATAAGGATGAGTCTAGTGCCGAGGATTAAACCATTCTATTTGGTTTCATAATAGGTCAGGCACTCACATGCTTCCGCATCCCCGCTAATCTCGCCAAAAGCTGTTTCGATGGGACTCCCAACATCGCAAAACAAATAGTGCTCTTTGTCTCAATTGTCGACTTATGGACAAAAAAACTATTTGAGAAAAAGCTGCTTCAAAAGAGATGCTTGAACATTGATAAATATC
>CAJQUW010012206.1:0-16456 GCA_907163375.1 Prostheceraeus crozeri | reverse complement strand
TTTAATGCAACTCTGTATTAAGCCAGGAATTGTAGTAGGATAGACATGAATAGTAGAAGTAGAGAAAATAGATCGGTATCTCTAGAAAACAGTGAAGTTTTCTAAAGAGATGCACTTCGAAGCCTTCCTGGAATTGTTTTATTCAACTGTACTCTTACTTGACTATTAGAAATTACCCTTAGAATTGAATGAGAAATGTCAGAATAAGAAAGTCATTGGGAATTTCATCTGTGCTATGTATCCACATGATGCAGAATATGCATGTCACTAATCACAAATACTTGTTTCATAAAACTTTTTTTATTATTTGGAATTTTGTTGGAAATGGCATTTGATCGAATCTTGTCTAGATATTTTCTTATCAATTCTTCTAAGTGTAATTTTATTGGAGTATATAAAAATGGTAAGGGTGTAATTAACTATTAAAACAATTATATTAGAACAACGATTTCTTATCTTTATACAGCATTATGTATTCTAAGCATGTACAAAATCCTGGAATAGTTGTTTTAGATCCTAGAAATTCTAACAAGAATTGTTAGGAACTGCTTTTACGGCGTTCACTCAATCCGGATCTCAGTATGTCTTTCTATGGACATAGGTTGCTTCGCTCTCAGTAAACAACCCCTGCGGCAGGCCTGCTGCAATATTGTTGGCAGCATAGTGTACCGTGTAGATAGTGACCGATCGAGTAACGTACTGTACACGCATTCATTCGCATTAACACAAGAATCACGTGTTACTGAACATGTGAAATGGTAATTTATCACGGTCTCGATTCTCATCCCAATTTTGGTTGAATAACGGCAAGTGATAAGAGATTGCGACGATATTTTTCTTGTTTACGTCTAGCTTTTGGTTGATAATCGAGATGGCCGCTTGTCTTTGAATTTTGTAGATCTAACTACTAATTTATTTACATTGTGTATGCATAAACATTAGTTTTATTAGTATTAGTATTATTTGGTATTCAAATAATGCATTCAATTTCATGGATCTCAGAACGGATGCAAAAAGAAGTACTGCGTTGTCAGTTAAACAGTTACTGAAATATAGCTAAGTTAGTTCAGGTCTCTGCACACTGGGAAATAAAATGCTCGTTACGTTGCCTCTTTGTATTGTAAGACTCGGGCGCTGTTACAAATAAGTTGTTGTTCGAACTTCACTCAAGCGTCCGCGATTCGTATGCCTATTGCCATGATCACTGTCAGCACATCCATTCCTCATGTACCAAGTGTTTCTGCTCTAATTGGACAGGACACGCAAGAGTGCTCCTACATACCCTCGTTTGTCCTCCGCTCGACTTCCCCCTTCGAGACTTGAAATTTAGAGGTTGCTTGACACTTGTGAAGTTCAGAAAATTTACCTTTCTCTGCTCCAGGGGGTTAGAGCTACGACATCCGGCCTCTTCCCGTCATCACGATAGAGATCTTCCGGCTGAAGAGTAGCAGGTAAACCGGCAGAAATGAGTGATCTTCAAATGATGTCCTCCGTATGTCGTGCAGCTCTTCCTGAATGAAAGCGAGAAGTCAGACCATGCGTACCTTCCCTTTCAACGTCCGATCCACACTTGCATGTGAAATGTCAGAGAGTTATTGACGGCTGTTAGATTATGCACGGCTGTTCGTTATCTACCTTTAGCCAAGACTTGGAAGTGCGATAGCGTTGAGCCAAGCACCAGTTCCAGGGGATAAAAGTCTGCTCTTCGTCTTGACATCGAATGTTGAATTCCAAAGCTCATCAAATTGATTCACTGCGGCAGGTACTATGCTGCAATTAGAAATCATAAAAAACAGATAGTATGGCTCACTATCATTCAGACGGTCAGCAGCATCCATGTCTCTCAACTTTTCATCAAATAACGCCTCGGCACTTTTGATGGAAGAGAAGTCCCAAAAGGATAGTCTCAGAATATGATATTCTTCTCATATTATGAAAAACAGATTCAGTGGAAGAATTACACATTCACACTTTTGGTAAATTTAACGAGAGACTAAATTCTTCTCGGTGATTTCTTGTAATAGTCTTCAAATCTTTGCCTGCTTGATCGATGGCAACAATCAAGTATCCTTCATCGAGATACCAGGGGTTGATAGTACTGGTGTAGTAATTTCCAAAGATGCGTGGATTTGCGCAAACCTGCGCGGAATTTTCGGTTGTTGATTTTAATATATTTTTTTATTCTGTGTTATGATTTCTTGACCCTAGAAATGCAACAAAGAAAGCTAAATCTTTCAGTTTACTAAATTTGGACATTATGATTGGGCCCTACTACAAATAGAAATAGCTATTGGATGGGGCTCCCTAAAGTAAATTATGACATTAAAGAATTCCATAATATCACATATATGCTGTTCGATAGAAAAATTGCCATTTTTTACTTTATCAAATAAGTGTTCGTACTTCATTTTGTACATTTTCAAGTAAATGTATCGTGAATTTGATTCACCTCATTTCTGAATTTGTTTTGATAATCGCCTGTCGCAAGTCCAGAGATATAGCTAAGCTGTAAAAGCGGCAAGTCTATCAAGCGAATACTTTTCTTAGGTTAGTCTATCAAAGTTTATTATACTATAGCCTATTGAACAAAATATGGTAGGTATCAGGGCTGCGGATGCGGTGATATTGGTATTAAGTCTGCGATTTTTTTCTTTTATTTGACATTTCAATTTGATGTCTTCAAATTACTGTAATCCTGACAAATCATATACCATCTTAGATTTTGCGATCTGATCTTGAAGATGCACAATGATAAATGTGATATCATTAAGATCATATACCCATCACATACAATTCTAACATCAACCGAATTTTTCAGACAAAAAATTGGTAATCAAAATGATAGGCTGGAAAATGAAATGTACGACAAGACACATACGAGTGTAAATGGTTCCTAAAATGCATCTACACTTATTAGCAGGACGTGAATCCTAGCATGCACTCTCTAGCTTGACATAATCTCAATCCTTTTAGCGTCGATTGTTTCAACTTGATTGGACCCGACGATTAATCCTCATGGCCGCTTGTCAGTTCCCGAATACTCGAAGATCTTCGCTGACATTGTTTTCCATGACTTCTTCGGCCGATTGACTGGTTTTCATCCTATGTCAGTGAATTGCACTCTTTATCCAACAGCTGTCATCCATTCTAGCAACGTTCACGAACCGTCGGAGGCGGGGCTGTTTTCGCCACACTTAGTACATATGCTCGAGGGTAAAAGCCCTAGAATATAGTCACACAGATTCTTTTATTTGTATCAGGCGAAAATAATAAAAACATTTTGCAATAATTGACCAACTAAATCATTCATTTTTATCAAGGACAAAAATGAAAATTCATAATGTTGGTGAATTCAGTGATGATAACTCTTGCACTTTTTCAAATTTGACGAGAAACGTGTAATTAATATAATTGCTTCCGCGGATAAGTCAACATTGTGTTGATAGATTGACATTTTACAAAATGATGAAAGGATAGCGACTATTCGATGGTAGACAATATTGACATCGGCTTCAACTAATTAAGGTAATTGTTTCCTCGGATATTCATTAACTGCTACTTTTTAGCACACGACTGACATTACGTCTTAGTTAGTATATGTATCAGCACTAATCAATAAATGATGCTTCTTTAAAAGAGAATGTAAATAGATAATTGCATCCTCATTTGAGAATGAGGACAGACCAGCGGATAGGAGGATTCGTGTCAAGACAATACGTAACGACACACCCAGTAAGCAAATACATGCCTACTGCTGGCGAGGAGTGCCCCGGGGAGAAGATGGCCATTCCGATTCCCTCCACCGGGGTGCTACCACAACTACGACAAAGTTTTTCAGACGGGGTGAACATCATCGATCGGGGGAGGCAGCAGCCCTAATGGTCCCACCCCACACCTGACCTCCGAAGAGGGGCGGCGGCCATCGCTGAGGGGAATTCGGAAATGGCATAGCCAAATATGCCACAGGGGAGGGATCTCAAAGAGCTTTGTTGCATATCTCAACAACTAAGATTCGGCTGTCAGGATCCCCAAAACATCGACTTAAACCACTGTGGAGTGACATGAGAATAAGACATCAAACTGCCAACACCGGAGCTGCAGAGGCAAAAGGCCCCTTTTAGTCGCCTCTTACGACACGCAGAGGAATATCGGTCCTTTTCTATTCAGTTCCAGGAAACGCAAGGGGCCCTTTATAGCGTATGTCCCGTTACTGCGTTTCACATCCTTGGTGTATTCTGCTCAGAGAATAAGCGTTGCCAAAGATAACAGAAGTTTTTTCCTATATCGATTTATGATAATCAAAGTATTATTCATCGCGTGCATGCATCTCAGATTCACTCCATGCGTACATTAAAAGGGGGAGTAGTGCTGATACTTAAGGATGTGAGCTGATGATTCCTGATTTGGGATGAAATGGCAGCTATTCACGCATAGTCTCATTTTTCAACTTAGAATGCAGTTTTGTGCAGGTTCTGAAATTTATAGAAATCGGAAATACAGCATGTATCAATATACAATATTGATAGATATTATGAGGAAATAGCTGATACATTCTTGATGTCGATAAAAGAAATCACCTTACCCGCATGCAATTTGAAATGCATATTAATAATAATAAAGTCGTTTATTGTGAAAGAACACCGCCTCAATAATGGGAATCGTGAGGCGTGGATACAAGCAATCGTTACAAGTTAGATATCATAAAAGTCATAACAAAGTAATCGTGTTAAATAAATAACCAGATAATGATGATGCTGTCACTGTCACAGAGTAAATCCAGTATTGAAGAGTATAGACATGCATACAAAGAAACTTTTCGCCCTCAGAGTTGATGAAATGATGGGTAAACGAAACTTGTTTGAGAAAGTCATCTTAGGCAAAGTCAAATGGTGTAGGGGATGTTCAATATCAGAGACAACACTTAGGAACAATTTAAATCCGCAGATCTTCCGCCGATATGCGAGGGGAACAAAGTTCGAACACTGACACTCAGCTCCACACACAATCCGATGCGCTCTCTTCTGAACCCGCTCAATGTTTTCCTCCGACATCTTGTTCAAGTCTACAAATAGAGGTGCAGCATATTCCATAATACTTCTTACACAACAATTACATATATACAATGATGAGCTGGTCTTTTGGCAGGTAACAACGAAGTTGACGTAGTACAAAAAGGTGTGAAGAAGCACGCTTACAAATGCGGTTACAATGACTGGTCCATCTCAGCCTCTTGTCAAAAGTTACACCAAGAATAGTCACTTCTACTTTCAGTGGAATGTTCGGAATTTGGTAGTCGATCTCCTTGAAGCTTTTGTTGAATGTATAAAAGGTCTGTTGACATTTTTGAACCTGAATTGCCATACTATTTTCTCGAGTCCAACGGATGATTTCATTATAACCAGAGAAGAAGTCAGACGATTGATGACATTTTTTAATGCTGCCAATTAAGAATAGGTCATCGGCATATTTAACCAGTAGCAAGTCTGTTTTTGGAGAAATCACGAGATCAGACATGAAGTAGTTAAAAATAAGTGGGCCAAATGATGATCCCTGTGGGACCCCAGTGTGAACCTGGCCAAAAGAAGATCATCTGTCTTTCCATTTTACCCTCATTCGGCGTGATATGATATAGTTCTGTACGAAGGATATCAGGAAACTACTGAAATTGTCGCGGATCATCTTTTGAATAAGAATTTCGTGGGAAATTTTATCAAATCCCTTCATGAGATCAACGCAGACCATTTGACAAGCTTCTATCTCACGATTCTGTAGGTGCCTTGATATGTAGTCGATTAAGTAATATGTAGTACGATTTCAATTAAGGCTGCTGTCGTTGAGCTCTTGGGTCTATAACCAAACTGACTGTTGTCATAGCGCGATAAGAAGTCTGTTCTGAATCTCCTTAGTAGACATTTCTCAAAAATTCTTTCCGGTATTGGCAGAAGAGAAATTGGACGAATATCGGTGATGCGTGGTGGTGATGTTTTAGGAAGCGGGATGACATCAGCGTCCTTCCACTCTTGAGGCAAATCTGCAATTTCCATGCACAAATTAAAAATCATCGTGAGGGGCTTAGCCAGGTTTTCAGCAAGTTTGGGCCATATCAGGGAAGGCACATGATCCGATCCGTTAGCTTTTCGCGGACTAACTCGTTTTAAAAGCGAGCACAGCTCAACTTCATCGAATTGAAAAGGTACAATGAATGGATATTTCTGGGGAAAAATGTGATTTTGCCAACTTTTTGAAAATACGAAAGGACATTGGTTTTAATTTCTTCAAGAATGGATTCCAAATCTTCATCTGGTCTGCAGTTGCGAAGCCAATTTCCAGCCATATCAACTTTAGTCACCTTGTTGTAAATGTTCCAAACAGAGCAACCCTTACTTAAAAGTCGATTACCCCAAGCTCGCTTTGCGTCAAGTATTGCTTTTTTTACTTTGTCTTTGTAGTGATTGTATAAAGACCAATCCTTTTCTCTGTATGCTTTATAACTCTCTGTTGATCACTACTGTAATAAACATTGGTCATCCAAGGTGGATCTTTTGTCAGTGCGCTTAACATACTCGGATGGAAATAATTCAATGCTTATTCTCAATTTTTCATAAAAAAACTTTACAAAATTCATTGATATCACTGCCTTTCATATATATATGTCCAATTAACATCATCCCAGAAAACTGGCCACAACATCAACATGTGATTGACGAAAAATCAATTACTTTTATACAAATTCTTCCTCCAACCAGTATTTCTTGTTTTGGCTTGAAAGAAAACAATATCATGATCACTAGATGCCAGTGGTGGCAAAGTTTTACATGGAAAATATAATGAGAAAACAATAGTTGTCTGGGACAAAAATCAAATCAAGCGTGGCGCCATTACGTGTGGGTTTTATCAACCAACATTAAGTTATACAAAAATTTACACTCAAATGTCTCCGTGTTTTCAATCTATTAAAGTCTCCCAATCATAAAAACAGGGATAGCATACAGATCGCAGCAGTCTCTGTAATCAATGATTGAAGTTATTATTCATCACATACATTCCGATGCTTGTCACTATTCAAAGACCTGCCGTGAGGAAAATACAATAAGACTACAATACATCGAAAAGCTTTGTGGGAAACTCTTACTAACAAAAGCTCAAAGTCATTGTTGTTGGTAACACTTTTGAGTACAATTTAATCAAATGATCTGTGGACAAGACAGCAAAGGCCACCGCCCTTCCTCGAGCCTTCCCGATCAGCTCGGTGAACGCAATAACCAGTAACAGAAAGGAAATTGGAGTCAACCGTTTCGTCAAGCCAGGTTTCTGTTAGACATATTATGTTGAAAAGGCCAGAGACGTGTAAACGACTATTCCAAAAGCCATCTGCACAACCCCTTCACCTCAGCAAGAAACCCGGGTATATGCTGTTTCAGAAATTGAACGGTAAAGAACTGAGCCAACTGACTTTTTTAAGAAACTGATCGGCTTAGGGTAAATTCAAAATAAACGACTAAGTTAGTGAACACGGAACTGAGTGAACAGAAAAAAATGCTTCTTTAAAATTCACTGGTTCTGAGCCCTTCGGTCCAGGAGCCAGATGCATGTGTTTACAGTCTGTTTTATGATGGCCTGGCCAGAAATAGTACAGTGCCGCCGAAATGATTGTAGAAGCTAGAGATATGGCCTTAGCATTAGTTTGAAATTTCTCGCGTCATTAGTCGATAAATGTAGCAATATTTATATTTTTTCTGAGTAGGCTGTTTATGTCCCTTCTGTTTATGGTTAATGGTGCGAGCAAAGAAGAAATCCTTGAAAGGCGAAAGTAAGACACCCTTTATTGCTATATTCATTGCCTGAATAGTTCCATCTTGGGTCAAGTGATCAATAACATCCTAGAACAACCGGATGACTTCTGTTAACTAACAATGACTACCTCGGGGCTCGACCTCAAAGACCAAAATAATCAAATAGGCCTAACTAATGACCACTGTGCCGATTTGATGATGAGATGAGCGAAACCGAATTATGGGAGGAGGAATACTGGTTTTAAAAAGAACGAAGAAATGCCAAATGGCAATTATGAACAATTGTTGCCACGGCAAAAGGCTGACGCTAGTGTGAACAATTGTGTCACACCGAGGCCATGCTGAGGTACCTCAACATATTTTCGTACATGCAAATTGCTGATGAGGATCTTATCTCTATGAATTCATGCTAAAGATAACTTAATGATTCAGTGGTTGATAATACTTTCAGCGATTCTGCTTCGGAATGCATATATAGCTGTGAACGTTATTGCCAGGGTGCCTTTATATTAGTCAGATAGCTGTTGTGTGCGTTATAAACGAATGTTCGTTTATATCCCTTGTATGTTACAACGGGATTATTCTGTAGCTCATTCCTGAGTGTTCATGGTCTAAAAATGAAGCATTATGCCTTTTACGTAGAAATATTGATGAATCATTCGTTCAGATGTGTTATTTCATTTTTTTGTATTTTTCAGCTGGTGGGATTCTTTTAAGTCAAATGAAGATCGGCATAAAGAAGCAATGACGATTTTGAAGGAAATGTTTGAGAAGAACTACAAAGCCCGAACGCCTGAAATATGACAGAGCATCCTGCATTTGCTCTGAAAAATTGTGAAATTAATATTCCTTTGGTGATGATATTTTGTAGATAAGTGTTTTTGTATTCCGCTTCAAAAATAAAAATTTACAAATGCCATTAATGAAGTTTTTTCATCTTCATTAGGTAATTTGTTGCAATGTAACTACTTTAAAGTAATAAGCGTAGTGGTGTGGGGACATCTACTTGACGTTGCCGCATTGAACACATGAATCATTCTCAAAAGAAATCATCTGAAGTAAGGATCATCTGAACTGCAGGAAGGACTTCCTGTCTATGCTGATAGAAAGTTTGACCGAAAACGCCGGAAGATCCTTTTCAACGTCGTGTCCCCATTTTCACTGATGCTATCACAAACGCCGAAAATGGGATACTTTTCTGTGTAGAAACGAAGCTACAGAGCATCCCAGTCATAAGTAGGATCATATTACCGCCGATGTGTGTGATTTTCGAGATCACTTCTGTTAATGTAGCTTTACGTTTTGTGAAATATTCTAACCTTAGCCTTACAGCCGGAATTCTAAAAAATGTTTTTGGAAAATAGGCTATTCCTAAATATTTCCTCTCACTAGCAAACAGTCCAATTCGTACAGAACGAAATCATGTCATTCGATAAATGAAAAAGGGAAAGTTTCAAGCGGAGCAAAATTTGGCCATCTAATTAGCCAATGTCGCTCACTGATGCGTGCGTCCTTTTTTATGTATTTTGGATCAACGTTGACCTCAGAGAGGCACAAAGTGTGAATATGATTGAAGTGATCAATAGGATGGTCGGAATGTCTATGCCACCATCAACCTCACACAAAGCACGCTTGAAAAATGAATAACAGCGCTTTAGTGGCGGCAGGAACGATCCTGGAGCACACAAGATGAGCAAATAAATGTGAACCGATTAGACCAAGTTGTTAGTTCATAATCGCACAGTAAGTGAGCGTGTGGAAAAGGATTCTGATAATGAAGGAAGACGCAATGTAAAAACCCGTTAAAAAAACCATGTAGGTTACAAAACGATTTTTCAACCACCCGGTGCTTTGTTTCAAATGTAGGCCATCTTCATGATTCTTTCTGTCGGAGGCCAGATTACTGGCCCATGAATGCCTCGATTTTTACGCTCCACTTATTATTGTAATCGTCGGATTTCCTAATCTACTTCGAAAAACTATGAAAGAGGAGAGGCCTTTGGATTTTCTTTTTACGGCATTCTAGCGATTTCACCACCCCAAGGAATGAATCGACAACCTCAAGGGCCTAATAAGATTTGGCGTCTTAATGTCCGAAATATATTCTATTCGTAGGATTTTATATCCCTGCTCGCTTATAGCCCCTGGATAATTCATGAATGGACAAAAATATGCTGGTTCATTTTACTGGTGCTTTCGATGGAATAAAAGTTTTAAGCAGCACTACAAAGCCTGCAACATGCCATCAACAAATGGGATCTCAAGAAATATAAATGAAAAAGTATATAAAGATATCGTTTGTTTCAAAAGCTTTTGCTATAAGGCATGGTTCCAAAAGCATGTTGAAGCCAACGGCGATTAACTACATGAGTGTTATATTAAGAAGGGCCATATTGTTGCTAGGCATAACTGTTTGCTACCCAAGGAAGTCTGAAACAATCACAAAGAATACGGACTTCTCCGTCATATTTTCATTCATTCTTGTAAAGAGGAAATTTGGAAATTTTAGATTGTCTTATTGTCACAGATTTTCTTTCCCGATACGCGCCTCTTTTATATAGTAAGGTTACTCCCTAAGTGCAGCTTCTCTTATTGCGAAACCTATGTCGCCAAGACATATTGCGGTCTCTTCATTGACTTTACCTGTCATATATTGTAAATCTTGACTGATTGCAATATAGGCCTACTAACAATTACAATTTCGCGAACATCAAGACCCAGGATAAAAGCGTCAACATTGACTGTACATTATAGGCATGTATTTCTGTTTATGATCAACAAACGATGCTCCGATAACAGGCATGACATGTAGTGCACACAATACAAATGATCTAAAAAGTCAAACAATATCATGCTTCACAGCTCAATAGCTTTACAATGTAAGCTACTATTTCCGATGTAACAGATCACATAAATGCGAATACAAATGCTTTGTTAAAATTTCTACGATACAGCAAGACATCCAGCCATCAAGAATGCTACTGAATAATCACAAAGAGATTTTTCATGAAGAAAAATATTAAATTGCTTGAGAATAAGAGAAATGATTCTTTCTATTCAATTCTGAACCCCGCGCAAAATATTATTGTTGATTCAGGAGTGTCACAGTCAATATCATAACAGGGAAGAGAATACACGGGAATGAAAAATCCATAGACACTCCAATTATAGGAGTTCAAAAGCGTGAGAAATGTACAATAAGCATTATCAGGATTTGATATTAAAGATCAGGAATTCCGAACAATCTGAAAGATTTATCATCCCATTAAATAATCAGTTGAAATTGAAAACGAGAAAAAATTATAAATTCAGTACTCAAGCAAATCTAACTTCAAAAACATTCAAAAGGATTTCATAAATATCTTAGGCGGATAATCTACTATCACTTGAGCGCTTCTAAAAATACAGTGAAGCCTCCATAGACAAGAGACATTGCGTCATTCGAAATGTAGAAAACATACGTACAAAGAACATGGAGAAAAAGCAGAACGTCATCATAATCGCAGCAAGGGGAAATAAATGCTCTTTACAGAAATTAAATACATCATTGCATTTCGAGAAGGAAAATTTTGTTGGGATTACATAGTCCGATGGTAAAGGAAAATTGTAACGACAATGAAAAGATAATGACCTAAAGGAAATTAATCATAATTCGATGCCTGACAAACACTCAGGTCAGGGTCAAGCCTAAATGAACTAACAGGCTGAATCCACCCAAAGTATAAATGTGTATATCTTTACAATTTATCATTACAAGCATACGTCAAAGCCGAATAGTGCTTATTGCAATGACAACCTGTAAGATAATCAACAAGTAATGTTTTGGTGTGACTTTGCCATTAAATTTCCCATGATCAATGTAACCACAAAGCACAACATGGGAGAAGTTAATGCATCAAAAGCAGGACCACTCTAATCACGCGTAACATTACAGGAAGAACAAGACACTGAACTTCACAATGTCAAAGCTCAAATACTTTAAGGGAAAATAAAAAAAGTTGCACACCGAGTAATTAATAGTCAGATATGCGAGCAATGTTTTCAGGTTTAGTAATCGAGATTATCGGTCCAAAATATAAAATCTGTATACTGCTGCATATCTTTACTAGGACCGGGAGATAGGATTCGTAAAAAGCACATGCAGGATTAGAGAGCAGTAATCGAGATTCTTCAACCTACATTCCAAGGTATAGATAGATCCTACCATCACAGTGGAAAGAAAAAGACAGGTCACAGTGAAATGAAGTTGTAACACGTTGTCTTGAAGAATTTGCATTCTCTTTCTTACAGAAACAAAGGTTTCCGATGGGGGATCCGGTTTTCATCGTATACAACCTAAATTTCTTTAAGTTCATTTGCATTTTCTTGAGCACGTTCTTTGTAATGGTCATCTCCTAGGTAATACCTTACCCATTTCACACAGTACCCACCTTTGCAAGGCTTGGCGAAATTGGCTTACTCAATTGTTTAAAAACGTTTACAAACGGATCTGCACAAGAAGTCCTCACATTTCGAGTTTCGCATTCGATACACTGCACAACAGTACCTGGAATTAAGCAAAGAGTGTCATGTGTTCCTGTCTCATTCGATGAAAATTAAACGATAAATGAAATCCTATGCCAGACCTATATTTAAACATATCCGTCCGGGGGGGGGGGAAGATGCGGTTTCCATGTCTCATTTTTGTCGTGGCATTCATAAGCAGCAAGCTAGCTACCTGACATACGCTTTTGCGATTTGTATTTCTCATGTATTTTCAAACTTTTCACCAAAACTCGTTGGATTTGGCTCGATTGAAAGTCATATTTATGACCTATTTTGAAAAGTACTTTTTTGAATGTCTGAATTTCGCCACTTTTTGTAATCAATTTGTATCATAACTTCCGACGAAGTGCATCGATTTTCAAAATCAGTGAAGCATTTTCTAAATATGAGTTTATAAATCATGTCATAATGATCTACTACATCACATGCACTCAATCGAGCAATGAAAATTCAAATGTTGTGTAAATACTACTTGTTAAAATCTGCATTGGCAAATGGCACACCGAAACAGTCGCTCTTGTTTATTTTCCAAATCATTTGAATTCTTTGGCAGTCATCCTTCTATATAATCACATTTAAAGTACTTAGAACCAGGGCTGGGGTGTCGGTGTCGTGACCTTTTTCCCGGTGTCGGTGTCGTGACCTTTTTCCCGGTGTCGGTGTCGTGATTTTTAGGGCCGACACCGATCTTAAATTTTAGCTGGAAAAATAAATTGTTTTATCGCACAAGGATTTCCTTCTCTTTGTAAATAGTCATATTTTCACTAAAACGGACTGGAAGGCTCTTCCTTCACACGAATTGGGAATGAACTGAGTGGATTGCTTAATCAATTGTTTTGAGTGTTTTTGATTGTTTTTAAAGCTATCAATTGTTTTGAGAGATACGTAACACCTTTATCACCTGAATCATAATAAGCCACTTCATTTTTGTCCATCATTCACTGTTATTCAATAGACATCATACCATTGTTTCACCACGTTTCATAACAATTGTTCATTATTCAACGCATTACAACTTTCAATTCAAGAGTCATTTTGTTGCAGTATTTTTAGAAAAGCAGTTTTGTTTAGAAAATGATGTTTTTTCGTGATCATAGGTCTCCTGAAAGGAGTGCATGACCTGTAGTGTTTCGAGGATTATTATTATTATTATGAGAAATAACCTTTATTTCCATCAACACACAGCGAAAAAAAGAATGTCAGGGACACAAAACAAAGCAAAAGTAAAGACAAGTCGGGCAATTCAGTCAATTTTATTATTATTATTATCCGGTGTCGGTGTCGTGCTTTTCAAAATCCGGTGTCGTGCTCGAACCCGGTGTCGGTCAAAAAAAGCACGACACCCCAGCCCTGCTTAGAACTATTAACGGTTGGGTTACGTCGAGATTAAAATCAGTTGGTTTACGTTTGGGGTGCCTCAGACACCCCATCAAGAAATTATTCAAAATTTCTTAGAAATTTGTTTCCCACAACTTGTAATTAGTTTCTAGCAACTCTCCCAAGAAAATATTACTGATAAAGCGCGAGATAAAACGAACGAATTTTCATTACACATCATCTACAGCTTTCACAACATAATTCTCTGGCCCTAGTTACTCTAAAATACATGTCAATAATAGGCCCAATCTGATTTTTTTCAAGCAAAAAGCATATCACAAAAACATCAACAGACACGTTGAAAATTTTTCGAAATTGGGGCTGTTTACGAGTATGTCAGTCACTATTCATGGAAGTTTCAACACACATTTTGCAGTATAATGACCATTTGCCAGAACAGTCAGAACAAACTGCACAACCTTTTGAGAATGTGTTAACACACGAAAAGTTCTATCCGAACATTTTGGGTTGTTTATCCTAATCCTGTCCGCGTGTGCATTCTTTGCAGCGGCCACTACGGCTTGATGGACATTCCGCTATGATGCTTGATTCAAACTGTATCCCAGAAGATTCATAGCAAGTTTTGCAGATTTTGAATTGCGATTGCTCGAACAACGATTCTTGAAATACGAGCAACTAATTACATATCCGATCAAAATCCACATCCATCAAGAAATTGAATCGAAATAGTGTACTCTCTCGTGATTGGGTTTCTGGCCTCATAATAACTGAGGCATTCTAAGTGCAAACGTCGAAACCATATTGCAAAAAAATCCGTAGGTCCAGGCGGCAACATTTCGTTTGGATAGTGGTAATATTTAGCATTCCGGTCCATAGAATCGACGGCCAGACTTGGTTTGATTGTATGCTGAATGATTCGGGGAAACCCAACTCATACTGTCTGAGCATCAGCATGCATCGAAGAAAAGTCAATATCAACTGGCTTCGTCCCCATTATCCCAGTACGAAACAAGGACTTGGTCCCCGAAGCAAAAAATTCAGTAGATTTCTTACGTCCGTACCATTCGTAGACTTTGCTTTGGCTGGCAACTCTCTATTGTTAGAGCGGCCAGTTTCCCACTAGTGTTTGTTCTCTTTAGTAACATCCTTTCGGCAAGTGATGACTGGTAAACCAGTTATCTGCACTCACATATAACATTTCCGAGAAGGGTGAAGAATTTTCATTGTAGTCGCTTCTGGAATAGACATTCAATCTTTTCACTGGCAGATAATGTGCTTTCCTCGATATACGGTACTGCATTTAGTGCATATGACGTCTTTGCATCGTATCAGCCATACAAGTATTGATCCCATATTTGCTGGTTTTGATTTCGATGTAACTCGAATTTCACTCTCATGAAACTCTAGCAACTGCCATCGATCGTAAGATTCTCATGAAGGACTTGAATGCTGGAGTTTCTCAACAAACGTTTCCAAACATCCCGGACTGGAGACAGAGGTCTTTTGGAATCGCGTCGGATTCAGTCCTCAAATCTGAAGAATCTCTTTATGAATAAATACCGTTGTCTCGAGACATTGCGTGCTCTGAAGACCGGTTGACCGTTCTCTCTTCTCTCGACTGCACAATGAAAGTGTATTCCGATAATTTGATTTAAGAGCACCACCAATCACAATGGAGTCCAATAAACGCCTCCATTTCATCTCTATCGATCTTATTTCCACGCTTGGCCAATTTGGATGATTCCGATTATAATCAGATATTCTTCTTCTTGCCTCTAAGTTGGTGAAATCGTGCAGCGTTCATCAATAATAGAATCCATGAACAGAAGAAATGAGTTCCTTATTTGACGACGATTCACACCCGGTCGTGTGCGAAGAACGTTCCTGACCGGTGCTCCTAACCATGATGTTGATATTAGATGGAATCACATTCCCAGTGTCCCTACCCGAAGGTGAGATCAATTTTCCGGAGTAAATTTTCGCTGTCCACTATCATCACGTCATCGGTATCCAGAGAATAAGACTTTCTTCAGGCAGTTCTATGAGATAATCTTCGTCCTGATCTAAGGCCTACGTGTGTGCTCTGTCCTACACCACTGTCCCCAAGCCCGTGAATCGGATGGTCCATCATTCAAATCTCCATCAGCAAAAACACTTAAATCAATTTTTTTTTTCAAATCTTCTAAAAGATTGAGCTGGCGTAAAGCTTTCAGCAGCAGCTTTCCCGAAGAGTCGACGCGCTTCCATTACCATTCGATGAATGTGAGGAGAAGAAGATAGCTTACGAATCGAAATATTTAGTTCCGAGCGCATTCTCATGCAACAACAGGTCATAGACAGCGCCTATTCACTTATTCAGCATTCATGAATCGCGAAATGCTTTACATATGATATTGCCACAAATGCGCCGTTCAGTCGACAGATGTCTGAGATTGTAGATAGCTGAACCACTTCAATCTCGACAGCTGAATTTCAACATAATACAGTCAAATGATGCACAAATTGTATGGGGTTGTGCACAAAACACCCCAAACATAAATCTAACTATGATTGCGTGCCCTGATCCTGTACACAAGCAGTTGTATGAGTTTCATATATTCCTGTTTAATGCCATACGACATAAAATTTAAAGTCCATAAAGGAATTTCTTGTGGCGTAGTGTGATCTCAATTTATTTTTCATTTTGAAAATCTCTGGGGTGTCTAAAACCCAAAAACCCCAAACATTAATTCCAACCCGTTAAAACACACAGTCACCTGGAAGAGTATTTTTCGAGTAAA
>CAJQUW010012203.1:0-154154 GCA_907163375.1 Prostheceraeus crozeri | reverse complement strand
TCTTTTTGTTTGCAACCTTTTTTTACATAAGTTACAATAAAACTTGGTATTTTCCATTTTTTTATTTTTTAAAGAAAAAATTTGTGTTTTAATTTTAGATATAAACACTCTAATATCAAGGACTTGAGTGTTATTTTATATTATTATATATTTCACGTTCTTTAGTTATTTTTTTCTTTATCACATTAAGTTTTATCATATTAAGTTTTATCATATTAAGTTTCATCATATAACGTTTTATCAAAAGATAATTTATATTTATTTTCACTAACTATTGATTCTTCATCATCATCATCAATTGATTCTTCATCATCATCATAAATTGATTCTTCAACATCATAAATTACACTTTTTGGTATAGGATGCCATTCCCTGATAGGATACCATTCTCTTATTGGAATATCTAACTCTAAATTATATTTTTTATCTGATAATAATATAATAGAGAAAAATATTGGTCTTTGATCTCTTTTGGAAAATTTAATAACACCACCATAATCTGAATCACTTTTAGTTTTTATTAAAGATGATAAAATTTTAAATTGATTAGATGTAAATCCTAATTTAAATTTTGTAGACCCGACACATAGTTGTCTAACAGTATCTTCAACTATACCATCATTATTATTTTCAATTGTAAGAAAATGAAATTTAGATAAATTTTGATTATATGTAGTATTAATATCATGTACATCAGTATGAGATATAAATTTTTCTTCACTTAAATTTTTGTAATTACTAATATTTTTATAATCTTTCTTACCATTTACACCATTTTCAGATGTTTCAGAATCATCTTTTATATTATCATCATCTATATTATTATCATTATTATTATAAGATTCTTTAAGATCGGGAAAAGCCCTAGAACCTTCGGTTCGTTTATTATGATTATGATTATGGACATTGTTAATAGTATAAGGTGTAGTCCACATATAAATTTTCTCTTGTTGAGCTAAGCCATTTATGTAAGATTTTAACAAATTAATATTTAAGTTTGAATATAATCCTATATATGTATCATCATCATATCTTTGGGGCATTTCTAATGTTTCTTGTTTATAAATTGTATCTCTATAATATACTTGACATAATAATTCTTCGTTATGTTTTTTACTCTCGATATGAATGTTATATTGATTTTGTTCATCAACAAATAATCTAATTTTTTCTTTCGAAAAAGATTTTAATTTTTTAACTAATTCTTTAATATTGATATAATTGATAATTTTATTTTCTATCCACTCAGTATTACTAATCGGTAAAACTGCTCTAATGAATCCGTAAACATTATTATGACCTATTATAACCATATTTTCTTTATTTAATTCAACATAAGCTACATCATTATATTTACTTAAAATCTCCATAAATTTAATAAATGGATCACCTGGAAAAATACAATAATTGGTTTCTATAGAAGGTAAACCTTTAGTCTGTTCTCTAAATATTTCGGCTTGTAATTGAAACAAAAGATTAACATCTATACATGGATTATTATTATTATTATTATCAAAACATTTATTATCAAATCCCGTTGATCTCGTCGAATAAGAAGAACAGGATGATGCGGGCGAATATATATTTTTTAAATTTGGGGTTTCCATTTTTTTTTTATTAGAAAAAATTTTATTTTTTTATTGTTAAAAAATGATGTTACCAAATGTTGGTGGAGGTGCATATATCCAGAATAATCGTGAATTAGAAATAGAGATAGAAAATTATATCATGAAAACTGGAGACGTTTTATCTGGTCCATTGCATCTTTCTATTCTTCCGCAACAAAATACAGAGTTAACAAATAAACAATGTGTTGATACACAAATCAATGACTTAAAAGAAAAATATATAAACGATGTTTTGGTTCCACTGATGAATGAATTAAAGTTGCTTAAACTTAATGACAAATCATTAAACGAAAAATTATTAAAACTTGATAAAAAGGATAGAGAGCTAGAAGCAGATATAGCAAAACTTTTTAAAAAGATTTCAGAACAATCAAAAATTTTAATATTACTTTCTATAAATTTAAAATCTGCAGTCATTAAAAATAAACATCAGATAAAAATGTTAAAAGAACAATTAGAAGATGAAATAGAAAAACTACCTGAAAGAATTAAAAAAAATTTAAAGCAGTTACAAACTACATTCCAAAAAAGTGTTGATGAATTAAGTTCTAAAATTACTCAACAAATGAAAAAGGTGAATAGAATAATAAATGAAGTAAACTCACTTAATGAAAAAGTTGATAAAATGAAAACTCTTAAAATCAATTTAGAAAATGAATTAAAGAAAAATTTACAAGAAAACTCTAAAGAAAATAAAGAACAGTTAGATTCTGTTAAAAGACAATTAGATGTTCTTAAAGTTAAGTTAAATGCTCTTAAAGCGGCGTTGAAGATTAATCAGCAGAAAATGCAAGTTAATAGAAAAGAAATTAAAGTACATCACACGCTGCTTGACGCAATAGATAAAGTGCAACAGGCAATTAATAAAGTTATCTCGAAGTTGTTGTCCATTCACAAACGTAAATCTTAGCGTAAATATTAAACGGACCAAAGGTCCTGTGGTTACTAACCAATCGTAAATATTTTTTCCCAAAAGTCAAATTTAATCCTAAAAAATGCCTATAATTTATAAACACAATCTTAAACAATTTGCTTCAAATCAAAGAATTGCTCATGAACCACGTCTGAATCCTGTTTATCATTATGATAATAGAGAAACAGTCGGAACACAAAAGTTCCTAGGCACCGCAGGTGCCGTTCACACGGAAGGAGCTGGGATCTTCTCTGGTATTGGAAGTATCGTTAACTTAATTAAAAATAATAAAGATTTGATTACATCTGCTGCAAAAGGAGCAGCTGCTGTAGGTAGTACAGCTAGTGCAATATCAAATGCTGTCAAGTCTCAAAACGAATTAAAACAACTAGAAGCTATTCGTAAACTTAGGAATGATTCCGAAGAACTAAAAAATTTAAAAAAACTTTCAGAGGAAACAAAAAATAAAATTGCTAACATTGCTGTTGGGGAAACCTTGAGGAGCGGAGCTCCGTCTGATAATAAACATAAGAAGAAATCAGGCGTAGCCATAAAACGTTCAATTGAACCTACGGTTCGTTCAATTGAAGAAATAAGAGGAAATGGCGTGAGCAGCAACCTTCGGTTTAACCAGCAAAGCTGTAGCGGAGCTGGTCTAGCAAAATTCTAAAATTATGTTTTTTAGTAAAATTTTTTTTAGTAAAATTTTTTTAGGAAAAATTTTCTTAGCAAAATTTTTTTAGTAAAATTATTTTAGTAAAATTATTTTAGCAGAATTTTTTCTGTGTGTGAGAAAAACAAAAAGTCAAATTATTTTTTATAAAAATGTCTTCGCTTATCGAAAATAAATTTAGATTAGACGATCCTCCGTTCGTCAGTTGCAATCAAAAAAAGAATGACTATATAAGAATTGCTATGAATCCCGGATCTTCCAGTAGAGTAAATACTGGAGGTGATTTAATTTTTGAAGTTGATAATCAGCAGAGTTATATATATCTACCTGATTTATTTTTACACTGTGAAAATTCTTTGTATAGTGATGCCCATTTTACAACACCATTACCAGATACCGATAATATTGCATTAGAGAATAATTTTTTTCCAAGATTATTTACACAAATGCGTTTAGATGTTGCAACTCAAAATATAGAAACAATAAGTGATTCTCCAGGTGTAATTGATACAATGCTTAGATTTGTAATAATTGGTGAAAATAATAAAAAGTATGAAATCGAAGGTTGGTTTCCTGATACTAATTATGGTATAATTGTTGATGATTTAACTCACGCTGGAACAGATGCAGCAGGAATTGCGAAAGATGTAGAAAATATTGCAAAACATTTAAATAAAACAAACAATAGTGCATATAAAGAAAGACGTGAATTTAACAAGAAAAGTAAACAGACAGTTAATTGGTCATTGTCTCCATTATTCGGATATTTAGATTATGATAAAATATCATATCAATTAAAATTTAAATTAATAATTCATCGTACGGCAAATAATGAATTAATCTTTTTTGGTAAGACTGGAAAAAAAGCATATTTAAAAATTGATAGACTTGAATGGTGGATTAAGCATATTACTCCTAGTTTAGAGGTTGAAACAGCTATTGCAAAAAGATTAAATACTAACAAACCAATTCCAGTTAATTTTCTAAAGCGTACTGCTAGTTCAGTAACTTTTTCCGAACAAAGATTTAACTGGCATTTTACTAGAACTGCGAATACTCCAAGATATTTATTACTAACTTTTCAAAGAAATAATTCTCCAAGTTTTGATAAGAACAATAATCTCTTCCATATTAATACAATTCGAAGTTTGCAAGTTTCATTAAATCAAACCCGGTATCCAATTGATCCATTAAGATTCGATGATACCAATAATCAATTTATGGAAGGATATGATGCTTATAGAAATCTTTGTATAGAATTTGGAGTTGAACCACAATTAACTCCTGGAGATTGGAGACATTTATATCCAATTTTCTGTTTCGATTTAAGTGCACAATCTGAAGATATTATCAAGACTGGCTGTGATGTAACAATTAATATTGAAAAAAAAGATTCCACAACTTCATTGATGGCTTATGGTTTATTGCTAGAAGATGTAAAATATTCTATTGAAATTCTTAATGGAAAGATGGTAAGGATAAGTTAATTAAAATTTTTTCATAACTAGAATAGATTAAAAATTCTTAACTTAAAATTTTTTGGTAACTAAAATTTTTTGGTAACTTGAAATTTTTTAATAACTAGAATAGATTAAAATTTTTCCTAACTTAAAATTTTTTTATTAAAAATGTCGCAAGCGAAAAGTAATAATAATAAAACTGTTGAATTAAAATTACGTAATATTGTTGACAAAAATACCCCTAAAACTATTTCGATTAACAAAAAAAGTATTACATAAGTAAACCAATGATAGAGAATATTCAATTACAAGAAGAAAAGAATGGCGGGATTCTCCCATTAATTCCACTAATAATAGGTGGCATAGCAGCTGCAGGAAGTGTTGCAGGTGGGACAGCTGGTATTGTCCAAGCAGTAAATAAAAATAAATCAGAGAAGGCAGCATTAGAAGAACAAAAACGTCATAACAGAGAGTTAGAGAAAGTTGCTAGGGGTGAAGGGACATCGGAGATGTCTTCCAGGGCTTCGCCCGAAGGAAAAGGAGTAGTAGATAATTTTATTAGTAAATTAAAATTAGTTGATGAAGGAAAACGAGTTCCTAAAAATATTCTCCACAATGTTGATGATTTAATTGAAATTAAAGAAACTAAAGATGGTTCTGGAATACATCTAAGTCCTAGTATGATTCGGTAATAACCTCAGGACCTTTGGTCCGATCCGGTAAAACATTTATTTTATCTTTTAAAATGAATTCTACAAATTCCGAAAATTTAATTAAATTAAAAATTGTTAATTTAGATTTATTGAATTATCTATTAAACAAAAATAAAAACTCAAACTGTCAGCATATTGGAGGTGACATACAAAAAACATTAGAAAACTTTCCTGGATTTATTTGGAGTAAATATTCGAAAGAAAAACATCTTCCTGGTCATTCATATACCGGTCCAGGAACTCGATTAGATATAAGACTAGATGAGAATAATAATCCGAAACCAGGTGAAGAACCAATAAATAGAGTAGATGCCGCAGCTTACAGGCATGATTTAGCTTATCGAAATCATGATCTAAGTTCTCGACATGCAGCTGATAAGAAGATGATTCAAGAATTAGATAATATTCAAAATCCTACATTTAGAGAAAAAATTGAAAGAATGTTTGTTAAGAAAGATTTACAAACTAAAATATTATTCGGTCAGGGTTTAAATGAAACTAATAACTCTGAGAGCAACGCTCGAACCTACGCGTCCGAAATGTCGAATGACCCAAGCCGCTACGCGTCTGAAATCCACAAGGAATACAGAAGACCTAAATATTTATTGAAGGTAAAAGTATTTAATAAAGATGATATTTGGAGTGCTGATCTTATTCATATGCCGAATGAAAAGGGACTACAAATACGCATTGACCGTTATAGATTTATATACACGATACGCTTGGGTAAAACCTTTAAAAAATAAAAGTGGTCTATCAGTTAAATATGCGTTTGAAGAAATCTTTAAAGAAAGTAATAGAAAGCCAAGGAAATTGTTTGTTGATAAAGGATCGGAATTTTATAACCGAAACGTTCAGCCACTATTTGAAACAGACGAAAGTCATCGCCAAGGCTCAGTTTATTCAACTGAAAATGCAGGGAAGGCCGTAGTGATAGAAAGATTCAATCGGACGTTAAAAAATAAATTATTCAAGAAATTTACTGAGCAAAGAAATCAGAAATGGTTAAAAATATTACCAGGAATTGTAGATGAGTACAATAATAAAGTTCATTCAGGTATTGAAGAAACTCCAAAGAATGCTTCTGACGACCCTGATTTAGTACGAAAGAAAATATTCGAGAATAATAATTTGAATGAGAGTAATCCGAATTTGCAGAAACTTAAGCCGAAATTTAAAATTGGAGATAGAGTTAGAATATTTAAATATAAGAATAAATTTGAAAAAGGCTTTGTTGGCTATTGGACTAAAGAAATATTTGAAGTTTGCAAGATAAATCAAACTTATCCGATTACTTATGAAATTAAAGATTTAGATAATGAGGATATCAGAGGCCGATTTTATCAAAATGAATTACAGAAAACAGAGCTTTAGCTTCGCTTGAGTTATAGATTGTTTAACTCTAACATAATATCTAGAATTGGTACTCCTTCCTGTAATTTAAATAAAACGTATAAACATAATTGTCCACAATAGGTAGTGCCTGGTGTTTGAATTTGAAACGTATTGTATGTTCCCGTTCCAAGTAATTCTTTTACTTCATTTGTAGGGGGCAAACCGTATGAATCAAAACAATAGTTCTGCTGATGATTTTTAACGCCTGCTGACCAATGTACACCTTTTTCATCTGACGTATGAAGATTTGTTATGAAATTTACAGTTATTGATGGAACTTTGTTCCGGGAACTGAAGGTTCCTGTTGGCCTATTTTTTAGGAATTGTAATTCGTCTCTCATTAGAACATGAAAATTCTTTATTCCTAATCGATTAGCGATTTTCTTTAGGTCGAAATTCGTTGTCGTTTGTGTTCCATATAATTTCAAAAACTCATTTATGTTGTTCATTTTATAATAAAAAAATTTCTTAAGGGACCCCTAGAAGTCAGAAGGGGGGGTATTGATTTAAAACTGTTCTCTAATGATGTCTTTCCTTACTACTTAGTCAGAAGGGGGTATTGATTTAAAACATTTTTATAATGATGACTTTCCTTGCTACTTGGGGGGGTATTGATTTAAAACTGTTCTCTAATGATGTCTTTCCTTACTACTTATTCGATTTTGAAATGATTTAATTTAATCTAAATTTAAAAGTTACATTGTTGCATTGTATTAGTAGAGTTAGTGTTTCGCACATCTTTTATCAATAGTAATTCATTACTCATCAATATGTGAAAATTCTTTATTCCCAATTGCTTAGCAATCTCATTTAAATCGAAATTTGATGTGGTTTTGTTTGCCGTATATTTTTAGAAAGTCTCTAATGTTTCTCATTTTTATAGAAGATACAATGTTTCTATTATATTCCCGTAAATGAGAAATTAAAAACAACACATGGATATTTCAATTTGGTTACATCCACTTTGCATACATTCAATTTGGATACATTGAAATACATGTAAATTTGTCCACGCTGTGGACGCATTCTAATTGGTTGAAACACTCTATTGCATTTACATGTGCAACAGGAAATAACATTGCATATAAAACAGGAAATAGCATTGCATATAAAACAGGAAATAGCATTGCATATAAAACAGGAAATAGCATTGCATATAAAACAGGAAATAGCATTGCATATAAAACAGGAAATAACATTGCATATAAAACAGGAAATAGCATTGCATATAAAACAGGAAATATCATTGCATATAAAACAGGAAATAGCATTGCATATAAAACAGGAAATAACATTGCATATAAAACAGGAAATAGCATTGCATATAAAACAGACAGATACAAGTTTTCTAAACAATAGGATTTCTGTCCACGAGTGGACAAGGTTTCATTGGTTGAAACACTCTATTGTATTTACATTGCATATAAAACAGAGGGGTTTCAAGAATGATAAATTTTCTTCACAGCGCGTCTAATGTTAACGCGTTCATTTGATTAGTTGAATGGCGCAGTATTTTAGCTGAATGGCGCACCATTGTTAAGAAAATTAAAAATGAAATAGCATAGGTCTAACATTGAAAATAAAGTGTCTTGCGGCCGTATCGCAATAACAATAGCGGAGTTTAACATCCAAATTCCATTGAATATGTCAGCGCGGTATTATCGCTAAATGACGCACCATTGTTTGGGAGAAGAATGGAATCATTTGGAATGACACATAATTGCTTTGCACAATGAAGTCAATCTTCCGATAACATTAGGTCGTGACTTTTAAAGTACAAGAGAAACAGACACCCAACAAAGCGTAGGAAATTTGTCTGCTAATTTACCTAATTTCATAACAAATGAAACTTCGGTGCGTGAATAATTGATATGATTTTGCTTCAAGAGACTATAAAAATAAGACTTGTCATTATCACAAACAGAGAGCAGATAGTGCTTACCGATAAAAATTTTACACATAACACTGAGTGAATTGTTTCTTTTTTCATGCAACAAGAATTTGTGTAAGTTTACAATTGTATTATTCTCTCCACCATTTGGCTCTATGAAATCACTCAAAGTATCTGTAAATTCATGCCTCTCAAAATATATTCCTCTTGAATTCCTCCCGTAATTTTTTCATCCTCCCTGGCAACGATTGTTTTCTTCTATCTTCAAATTGATCTTGTCTCATTTTGAGAAATATATGACGAGAGCGTTTTGACACAACCTTCACTGACAAGAAACACTGTTAAATTAAATAAGTCGTCAGCACAATTGTTTGAAATAGCCATATCGATTATTGTTGTTGTGTATTATTTCACGGCATTGAAGCCGGAGTAGGATTTGCTGGTTATATATTCCACGTCTTACAAATGTCTAAGTGGGTGTAGCAGCTGTTTGTTCTTTCATACATTGTTTCCTTTCAAATGTTTGAGTTGGAGGACACAGCTCCTTACACTGAAATGCATTTTATTCATAAATGCGAGAAGCAGATGTTCTCTACAATTGAATGACAATTGTAAAAGTACCTAAACTTATTGTTAAGAATATGTCAATTCCTTCAAATATTTTTAGTCACATGATATATTTTAAAAACCTGAAAAATGGATTTAAAAGACGTTTTTAAAAATACTAATTTTCAGTGTCCTAGAACGGTCATGATTTTGGCGGGGGTGAAAATTGTAATTCTCAAATTTTGAGATTCTTAACTTTTATGATTTTCGGTGTCCTGGAACGGTCATGATTTAAGCGGGGGTGAAAATTGTAATTCTCAAATTTTGAGATTCTTAACTTTTATGATTTTTTCAGTGTCCTGCAACGGTCATGATTTTCAAAGTAAAAAATGATCTTAATCTCAAATTTGAGATTCTTAACTTTTCTGATTTTTTCGGTGTCCTGGAACGGTCATGATTTTAAGGGTGAAAATTGTAATTCTCAAATTTTGAGATTTTGAAAAATTTGAAAAATTGGGTATTTTTAAAAACGCCCAAATTTATGAATTTAGGTCTTCATAACCTGAAAAAGGGTTCAAATTCATGAATTTATGTCGTTTTTAAAAATGCCATTTTTTGAAAAAATGGTACTTTTTGAATGGACTAAATTCATGTATTTAGGTCTTAAAAACCTGAAAAAGGGTTCAAATTCATGAATTTATGTCGTTTTTAAAGATACTATTTTTTTGAATTTTATGGTGTCCAGGAACGGTCTTTTGCCCATTACTTTCATGAAATAATACAATTCATGAAATTCCCTTGATAATCAGCTTAACTTCCGCTTAGTTATGATGCTTATTAGCAAATATTCATTTATTTTGATATACAACTTTTAGCATACTACTTACATAGAGTAGTCATATCGGCAGTATATATATTGGCAAATTTTAACTTTATTTAGAACTGCTCAGATATTTTTTTGGACCACGGGAACGTAATATCCGCAAAAAACTGAATTTTTTCGTATAAAAACTTTCACTGTAAATATACTTTTTTGAGTCGACACATCTTTGTACCTACATATCTCTATTATATGGCAATACCATTTTGATCTAAAATAGTAGTGAACAAAAAAAGAAACAATGCAAATTGAAAAGTGTGATGCAATATGCTTCTCTATAATTATTTGCTTTGGAACAAAAAGAAATTTCTAGTCCATGTTGCATGTGTAGGCCCATAGAGTAAATATCCCTACTCTATGTGTAGGCCTATGCATGGTCAAGACAACGCGAGTCCACACGTGATGTTGTCTTCAGTGTGTACTTTTGTTCTAGCCATAGAGGAATTATGTAAATATGATATACCTACGCTATGGATCTAGCACTTTGATATAATGGAGAGTAAAATTTATTTCCATGATGCGGCATTCGTAACAAAAGAATCGTGCAATATGTACGGGAGTAATGAACCCGAAATAAAGAAAGTGGAACACTCATTTGAGGCCCTTTATATAGAAAGTGTATCTATGCTGTAAATGCACTGTGGTAGTAATTTTACAAGAATCAAGATGAAACAAAAAATTTCGAACAATACATTGTTGTCTAAATTGAACTTCATCACTTCTTTGACACCGGCCCTCTCTTAGTTGTTTGAATCCATCAAATTCCACAATCAGGTGAGATAACCCGCCAGTTTTAAGCGCATCAGTTGGTAAAATAGCGAAGACAGATTGCTGGAAACTGGTTCTTCAACTCTACTCTTTTAGCCACTATGCCGTCGATGTAGAGTGACATGTTGACTCCTGCGCTCTAATGACTTCTTTTAACTTTCTAATGGAGAATTTGATATGATATGACATCCATTTATCTAGCTTGAAATGTGTGTTTGTTTGCATGATACTTGTGTATAAATTTTATGATGCAACTACGCCTAGACGCATTTGAAATGCAGCACTGAGTAGAATATTCAATCATGGAGGCTTGATCCGATATTCAGTTATTTACAATTTTACATTGACAGTTACTAGTCTACACGACGGAACGATGATGTAATTACGATTTATTTGCTAATTTCGGCAAATGCATCCACAAAAATGAAATACAGTCGCTTTATTTTTGCCAGACATGGCCATGCGATAGATAGAAGTTTCTTTTTTTTATTCCATTATATAAATGAATTTGAAAAGATTGTCTACCAACGGATCAATCTACAATAATCTTTATTGCTGCAATTTGTTCTGTGTCCATGTCACAAGAGAAACAAATAGCGTGTGGCTGACACTTAAAACTGATTTATAATTTAATATACTGGAACAATGGGGATGCCTGGTTTGTGTTCATGGTGATTTCTAAACAAAATTTATCAGGTGCGATCACAGCAAATCCAATTTTGCATATCAATAGATGGTATAGTTCAACAGGGTAATCTGAAGATGCTTATATGGTGTATTTCACATCGATCATTGTCTGATGGTCTAGTTACAGGAGACATTGGTTTTGTGCTATCATACACAAAATGTGCATGTCTGTTAAGAAGTAAATGTATGCATGAAGTTTTACATGTGTGCATTGTACATTCAACGTAGCAAAGTGCGTCAAGGTAACAAAATTAAAAAAAAAACAAGCTAATGACTAGTTAATTTTCAATAGGTACAAAATATGATTTAAAAGAAAATTTTTATATCCTAAAATGTCTAAAAATTTAAAAAATGCTTACTAGAAGGACAAACAACGCTTCTCCTCTCCTCATGTGTAATGAATGTTAGTATATTATATAAGTCCGAACTTGGAATGAAGAAAACACTCGCATTCAGAAGTTTTGCTGGTGAGACTATGTTTAAGATTGAATAGTAAAATGGAAAGTTGCTAGCTCTAGACTCAATAGCAAATTCAAACTGCAAACTTAACGAGATTAATTGCAAGGAGACGATAAATAATTGATGCTAGTTCTGCATGTTCTGCGTTCAGTAAGTTACCCGTAGACATGTCGCACTTTTGAGTAAGCTTGATCTTAATTATTTTGAATGAAGATGAGACTAGCCAGCGAAGACAACCGTTCGTTTACAAATTGTTCATGATCCTCTTCTGTGATGCCTCAAAATTCTAATTGACATTCAAATTATTGGGTCTACCTTTAGAGGGCATTTACTGTAGCTTGCATTTATTTCGAGCATTTACTACCCCAGGTAGCTTGCATTTACTATGCCAGAAGTGGTCTCCGGCAGGAAGTTATCAATCTTAGTTGATTCACGTGTGTGAATGCTCTCGTTATATCGGACTTCCATTCAACTTTCCCAAATGTACATTTACGAATGTATGGTTAGCAGGTACCAAAGTGACCATTACAGTGAAGACTTTCCAAAGTTGACGGATCTCCTATTGCGACTGTCTCTAGTTCAAAAGTCCTCGGTTTAAGCGTGTCCTATGACATGAAATGGAATACATGCGTTTTTCAATATTCAAGAGTCCATGCAACACCTTTGCATCCTTCGCAATCTTGCATTTATCATATCTTCACTGGATTGTTGCCCTATTTGCACAAATGTTCGGACTGTTTCAGACACAAAATCCTTCAAACTGAGAAGCGGGCCTCCAAAATGATCTGAGTGAGCATTGATCCAAACTATGCGGTCGCCTTCGGCAGCGTGTTAGATTGATTGCTGACAAGAATGACTGCCGATGAATCATATCCTTTGAGGGAACTATTCTCCTCTAGGCCACTGGCACTCTCCCTCCGAAACATTTGTATCCTTCCACCCCGAAAACGAATGCCACACGTTTCAAATGCCACTTCATCCACTATATCATGACTTAAGCTCCTTGCTCAATCTTATGCTGTATTCCGATAAAGGTTTCATGACATTTTCCGGCATTGTGATAACGCAACATAAGGCATTTGTTGACTTGTGTTTGATTAATGCAGCTGCACACCGGTATATTGTCTCTATTTCAAAGAGCACACACTAGCGTAACAACTGATTCCTAACCAATTCTGGGTTCGCATAGATGCTCAGGGCATTCCAGCCCCGTTGCTGCTTTCGATAGTAATGATTAATAGTCTCTTGATTTTTCCTGGAATATTCACCTCACGGACTTATTGATATTAGCAAGAGGTGACTTACTGATAAGGTGAAATTTTGAAAAATGGGTTTCTGCAAAAGGCTGAAAGATCAAAGCGGCAAATCAATGCCAAGGTGTCTTAAACAACTTATGTGAAACAAACGTGAAGTTGTGAAAATCACATGTATCGTTGAATTATGGTGCTGACCCGACTCTGTAGTGTCTTTGAGCTTATATAAAACAACCGTCTTATTTGACTCTGCAACTTCTTGCGATTTCAGTAGATTTAACATTGAAAATTTGGCTAGCACACAAATACTATGTATAAATGATGTGGGTCATAGAAAAAAATCATGGGAAAGGACCGATGTGTATAAAGCATAGTGCATGGAGCACAGAGATGCTACATGATATCGATTTCAAGATATCTTATATCCATGGTCCCACGGGGCAGAACGGCTTTAAGTTCCTTCAGGGCGGGCTGTTACTAAATACTAAATAAGGCTTGCGCGGTACTGAGGAGCACGGGCAGATACGAGCATGGGCACCAATGCCTAAAAATTATCTATCCGCAGGTCACTATCCCAGGCAGGTGAGAATGCGAAAGCGTGGTATGTTCAGATAGTTCAGTAATAGTTGAATTCCGCGATTTCGGTCGAAAGGAAAACAATCAAATATAATTTCATTTGTTTACTTTTGGAATCGTTAATGATTCTCCTGTTTAATAAGTTCATGAATGTCCAAATCTTTTGATGGTTTTCATATCATTCATTCACCGAGTGCACTTTCAAAAGCTTTGGACACACTTTTTTTACCACGTGGTGCACTGTAAGAAGCTCTGATATAGTCGATGCAGGTAGAAAGAGGCATATAGTGCGACAAATTCTAAAAGAATATATTGAATATGACAATGTCATTTGGGTCGATAAACTGTTACAATTGGTTAGGTTACATAATTAGTCATTTTTTGACCCTTTAATGTTTGCAAGAACAATCGATGATCAATTATTCTCGAGCTATAAATGAACCTGCGAATTCCTATTTAGAGATGAGAACAAGTATAACTTGGGCAACTACAAACGTTTCTTATGTCATGTAAGCTGTCTTTGTCTCTGATGGGCCATTATTCTTATTGGTTTGTTAGAGAGCTAGCTGACCTGATTTTGGGATGGAGCTACCTGCATGCATAATCGTTGCTGACGGCCGCAGTGGGAGCCTCCCTTGAAGTGCTATGATCCTTAGAATTTATCGTAAAATTTTATCATTTTTTGAAAATTATTCGATTTAAGAATTTGTAAACCTTTGCTTCCTTGAAGGTGGCTGTGACAACCGAAGTATTGGGCAGTTTTTTGAAAGAGTGTAGATATGCTGCAGCTCTGGCTTTTTATTTTATTACACTCAACTATGCTACTAAAGTGGAATTTCATTTCTTAATTCATCAGCATGGTATATCCTATTGAAGAGAATCGATAACTCAGGTACACATAAACATCTACAACCCCTTACAACTATCGCTGAAGGGAGTAATGAAAAGTGGTCGTTGTATGGGGCGGGGGAGGAGGTCGCTCTATAGTATGATTTTTTTCAGCATGTAGCCTGTACTATTTGCGATGGATAGCCAACATGCATTTTCTTTCACTAGGTCGAACATTTTTAAAACTACTTAAAATTAGGACTACTGTAATTTGTGAGGTTAACATAAAGCGCAATTACAATGTTGAATATAAATGCTGTGTCAATGTTTATTATAGATTTTAAAAATGCATCAAAATATCTACCAGGCCACAAGTTCTGCGTGACGCATTCTACAAGGAGTTATTGGAAAAATGAAATTTGGCTTGACAGTCAGTGTTGTTTGAAAGCGACACGCAATAATTCATTCATTTAACTATTAGTCAGTTTTCTCTGTTTCTTTAGCTGAGTTCTCATCTCACATGCGAGCAAGGGAGAGTTTTGTTGAAGTGACGTCAGAAAGGTACGAGATTAACCTTTTTTTCATTCATTTGATGATTTTTATTTTAACTGTCGGTCTACAATTGATCGCTGGAGAGAGGTAAAAATTCAAATTTGCACGTTTGAACTCGGCCTCTGCTGGGGGAATATTGTCCGAAGTAAGGGATTGCGGTCGTTGTAGGGGAGTGGTCACTGTAAGGGGTGGACCAGTGTAATTCACATCTTTTTATCACAGCTCGTGTTCAAAAACTTGAACTTATCAAACTTTAAAGCAACCATTGCATGATAGGTGGATGTGCAAAGAAAGTCGGCGACTCAATAAAACAGTCAACGAGCAATAGTTGCTATGCAAGCCGAACCTCCGAAAGGAAAGTTTGATAGGATGAATGAGAACAGAATTTGATTAAGATCATTTCGGAAATTTCAAATGTCTCTGATCTGGCTTATTAGCCTTCGTAAATAAAGTATACTCTATTAAACATTTCCCCAGTGAATATTTGCGATTTGAAAGAAAATACGAGTAAGTAATGGAGGGATGAAATTCTCCTGCTTTTGTCGGATTCAATGCCCCTGTTAGTTATGGATGTGATTTCTTTGATACCCTAGCCCCGTTTTCCAGTATTGCAAAACCTCTCCAAGCTGAACATCCACTAAGTTGAGAGCCCTTTGATTTAACTACTTTTTAGAAACCACGTGAAACCAATATGAAGATAGCATACACAATCTGAGCGTCCCCTATGTTGAACCGTTGTGCATGTATAAAGAACCTAAGTCGTTCAGCTTGCAAGCCGTACAAATGTTAGCAGAACATGCAGTTCAACCTGTAAGGTCGTTTCAAAGTATTAATTCAGGATACTGTCTTTGTCTTCTATAGCAATATGGAATTAAAAAGCTGCAAATGACCTTACTTCAACCAGGGTGGCGACCCAGCCAGGGAATTTGGTTGGGTCATTAATTTTCATCGAAAATCGCCTTTAAGCTTTAGCGAAATATGCAATTAGCCCTTAAATTGGAGAAAATTGCTTAAATGTGCAATCAGCCCTGGAAGACGATTTAGTGATTTTCCTGATTTCAGCTGTTTCTAATAGAACGATTATTGAGGTCACTTCACTATCTTTTCATCTCAATTGAATTGGGCAAATTGATGTCTTCGACATAGATGTGCATGTATACTGTAGGGCTGTCCATCTTCGGCTTCTTCAATAGTCGACTAATCGAGTAAAAACTAGTTGACTAGTCGAATGATGAATTACTATATACTCTTTTATATGCCTATTTACTTCAATTCTGTTGATAATCCCAGAAGTTTTTTGCTTGATCAATGTTGTTCTATTTCAAAAATAATGCCTATTATTTGCTCTACTTATCAGCTATATTTTTTACTTAGTTACGTTACCAAATCCTGAACTTGAGCAAATGTAGATTTGCCCATCATTTAGATGTGTGCAATCAAGCATCATATTGTCGATATAAAATGAATCAATTGATCATCAATGAATCACATTACTTAAGCACTAGCTCAGTTATATGCTAGTTTTTATTCATTTTTACTTGCTGCAACAAAATGTACTCATGCATTTATCTAACATGTTATCTAAGCCACAAACTTATTTCATAATGCAATAAGTGCACCTATAGGGCAACTCTTTATAGTTAAATTCAGGGCTGGGGTGTCGGTGTCGTGCCCTTTTTCCCGGTGTCGGTGTCGTGATTTTTAGGGACGACACCGACCTTAAATTTTAGCTGGAAAAATAAATTGTTTTATCGCACAAGGATTTCCTTCTCTTGCAAATAGTCATATTTTCACTAAAACGGACTGGAAGGCATAATTAGTTATTAATGTATACTCTACTACATGTAGGTTCAAAAAGTTCAAGGTGACAGGCCTTTGTTTCTTCTTGCCTTGATAGGTCCCTAATACACTCTATGCTATGTGCTCTGAATGCTATCACCATTGAGATAGATTAGGCCAGTCAGTGATCGTAGTGAGGTGCAAGCCTCTAGTGAGGTTAGCGCTCTCCCCTTTTCTATCTCAATGGCTATCACGCATAGATGACGCTTCTCATCTTGGCGTGCGCAAGACCGATATATATCCGATCTGAGAAGTTCAATGGCGGAGGATTTGGTGAACGTTTCCTCTTCCTTCACACGAATTGGGAATGAATTGAGTGGATTGCTGAATCAATTGTTTTGACTGTTTTTGATTGTTTTAAGCCTATCAATTGTTTTGAGTGGTACGGTATCACCTTATCACATGTAATCATAATAAGCATCTTCATTTTTGTCATCATTCACTGTTTATTCAATTAGTCATCATATCCATTGTTTCACCACGTTTCATAAGCATTGTTCATTATTCATCGCATCACTTTCAATTTTAGAGTCATTTTGTTGTCATTGTTTTTAGAAAAGCAGTTTGTTTAGAAAATGATGTTTTTTCGTGATCATAGGTCTCCTGAAAGGAGTGCATGACCTGTAGTGTTTCGAGGATTATTATTATCATTATGAGAAATAACCTCTATTTCCATCAATACACAACGAAAAAAAGAAAGTCAGGGACACAAAAAAAGCAAAAGTAAAGACAAGTCGGGCAATTCAGTCAATTTTATTATTATTATTATTATTATCCGGTGTCGGTGTCGTGCTTTTCAAAATCCGGTGTCGTGCTCGAACCCGGTGTCGGTGTCGGTCAAAAAAAGCACGACACCCCAGCCCTGGTTAAATTGCTGTTTTCTTTGAAGTAGATAGGAAGTCATAACAAGTTAACTGTCCGAACCACTCCATGATGAAAATCATATTTTGATAATTGTTTTTGAGTTGGAGAGAGTTCGACTTTTAGAGATATTAATTATCGTTTCTTTTCAAAATGTGCAAAATTTGTCGATTGCCATGCAGCAATCATCTTCAAGCATTGGTGGATGACAATCGAAAAATTTTGCACATTTTGAAAATAACAATGATAATTAATATCTTATGATCATATGTTCGTGGTTGAAGTGATGTAATGCTATATGCTTGGTTAGATCAAGCAATTCGATGCCTATATGACCTTCGCTAGTTCTTGAATATTTTGGTAGCGGTTGCAATCGGTCTGACAAATTACAGCGTATACAGAGGTTGATCTGCCCTTCATGTTTTGAAAGAACGGAACAGTATACGCCTGCAGGAGGCTGCATGAAACGATTGTCGAATAATTCACAGCAATGATCAAAATCATGACGCAACCGGACAACCTGAATGATAAATAAAGAATTCGATGTGCGTCATGGAATGCGAGTAGTCGGTTTCTAAATGTGTGATAGTCGAGTAGTCGGTGGAATAGTCGAGTAGTCAGTGTGATAATCGACTAGTCAGTGTGAAAGTCGAGTTGTCAGTGTGATAGTCGAGTAGTCAGTGTGATAGTCAAGTAGTCAGTGTGATAGTCGAGTAGTCGGTGGGATAGTCGACTAGTCAGTGTGATAGTCAAGTAGTCAGTGTGATAGTCGAGTAGTCGGTGGGATAGTCGACTAGTCAGTGTGATAGTCGACTAGTCGGTGGACGGCCCTAGCATAATGTGCAACATTCAGATGACACATCTACTTGACTCACTGAATTTGTTCAGTTTCCCGATGACTCTGTCAATGATATCTGTTGGGAGATAATATTCTGTCGTCAAAGCTTCGGTTGTAGCAAAATCACCAGTGAGGAGGTTATGCAAGTAAGCAACAGCACATTATGTTAAAAGCAATTCATGGCTGCTCGTATTGAAGTCCTGTACTTAACGGTGTTGACTACAATTCGTGCTTGCAAGCAAAAACTCGCAATTAGTGCATAGGATCCGGCAAAAATGTCGTTTTATATTTTTTTTGTGTTTCTAAGCGTACTTACATGTAACTTCATGATAGACTCGTAATATAACACATTATGCAACTTCGTATGTTATGTTATGAAGTTTGTGAGTCATGTATACTGAAAGGTCTCATCTAAATGATTCGTTTATTTTCACATAATCTCAAATTGTAAGATGCGTTATCACATGTGTATTGCACCAATTATCCCCGTCGATTAACTTATTTTCTATCTGTGAGTTGAATTTACCAGGGACTGCATAGATATTGCATTTTACATTGTCACATGATATATCATTGTAATATGATATCCGTGTATTATGTATCATGTAATCCTGACCGCAATGATTTTGCCATAGAAACATTACGATGCAACTGCGAGCATGTTTTGAATTAGGCGGACAGCAATGACTATCAGCCTCGTCTATGCATAGTCATTGCTGTCCTCTCAAACGTGCTCGCAGTTATACATTGCTGTATATTGCATTTTATATTCACTCAACCAAATAATTTGGTCCTTTGAAGTTATGATAAAGCTAGCCTACCTTTTGTGGCGTCTCAATATGTCATGAGAACTCATGATAAATTCCATCTAATGCTTATGGAACGATAGGATATGAATGACAAGCCTGCGAAAGTTCTTTGGTCAACTATGTGAATTATAATTTGTTAAAAGCGCTTCTCATATGATTTGAATTTGGAATGAAAGCGAAGGGGATTTTCGGAATTTTGCTGAACATGGCACATGCTTGTGTAATGCAGATGAAATGGGAGATCACAGATTCCTCATCATGATGTAGTTCTCGTGGTTACTTGGTCTAACGTAAATTTGCGAATTTGTAGACGTACGAAGTGACACCTCGTTAGAACGAAATAAGTGAAGCGACACCGCTGCGCCTAGGATGTTTGTTGAGGTTTGATAAGACAGACTTATTCGTGCTGTGTATGAGCAGTACTGTGACTGAGAATTATTCATCTTGTTTTCTTAACTTGCCGCGCGGAAACATTAATGACGCAAGCGTTGTCATATATCATTATTTCAGCTGACAATGGTACAATCCAAAGATGATTTGGTAAATAATCTTAAGGTCTCATATTGATGTATTCATCAAAAGAAATCCATAATTTGCCTTTGCCATTTCGTAAAAAAGCATGATATCAAAATTTCAGTAAATAAATTCACATCCTTGTAATAAGTTGTTTGAAATACTTCTCAAAATCAAGAAAGAAAAATATCAAATGAAAAAGATAACCAAGTATTTTCCGTAGGATCGATAAGGATGTTCACTTTCGGTGGGTGTTCACTTGCAACAACATAAGTCAACTTTTTCGAATAATGACAGAACACCAATAGCTCTTAAGTCATTTGTTTTTTGCCGTTATTCTTTTGAGGCTGACCTCATGCTACCGATTTAGCGGTAGAACCTTAGGACACATGAACATTATGATCAAAGGACATCGCCAAAGAATGTCTGCTATCATAGGTTGAAATGTTAAAGAAAGCGATAATCAGACCATTTCAAAAACCTTGCTCGTTTATTTTGCAATTTTGACTTCAATACTAGAGAAACGATGCTCTCTAACTAAACAAATTAAATCTGATCAAATAAATTAATCTCCATGGTGCTTGTTTTAGCTGTACGTATACTTAGTGGAAGTAAAAACAAAAGGAGTATGACAAGTAATCTGGCAATTGAAATTTATCAAATCTCAACAGATGTAGCCACCACGAGACATATTCCGCACTGCTGGGCCTCATCGGTCGTTGGTGGGTTCTTACTAGCGACGTTAGAGATGGAGTACGTGTAGGCATACCCTCGAACCACAAGGCCACCGATGGATTACTTGTCTTAACATGTAATGAGTAGCGCCTGCGTGAAGCGCCTCAATTTCGGATGCGACATTAAGTGGTTGCAGAATGCAATACGCCCTCCACGTGCCTGCGTTAAAGCAGTGCCTTCTTGGCTAATTCACGCTCTCAACAGATGGTCCAGTGGCCTTGTGGTTAGAGGGTATGCTTGCACGTCTTCTAGCTCCAACGTCGGTGGTTCAAACCTACCCACGACTGATGAGGCCCAACAGGCCGAAACATGTCTCGTGGTGGTTACATTTGGTAAGATTTGATAAAAATGCGTACGTATAGCAGCACTTCTGAAGAATTTTCCTAGATTGTTTTCATGCAATTCTTGTGATGTTAGAATTCTATTTTGTTCTTCCCTCAGTCTTGCTAGAACGGTAAGGCTGGGGCAGCCTTCAGACACTCAACTCTCACCAGGATAGGATTAGTAACGAGTTGAATACTCGTAGACTCGAACTGTAATGTTTTAATGTGTTTTCTCATTATTTTGTGTTGGATTTCATTCAGTAACGAGATATTTCTTTTTTACCAGATAGAGTAAAATGGCGTCTCGTCTTGTGGAGACGGTGTTGATCAACGTGGAGGATTTCGCTGACAGCTTCCTCACATGTGGCACATGCCTTTGTGCCTACAATGCAAATGAACACGCTCCCAAGTTACTTCCTTGCTCTCATACCATCTGTCGTGTCTGCCTCGAACGGATTCTTGACAATCTAAACCCTCACTCAGCCGGCGGTATCTTCCGCTGTCCTATCTGTCGTGAGGGCATCGCTGTTCCTCCTCGTAACTCCACATCCAACGCCTCCGCTTCCTCACCAGGAGCCATCGGTGCCGATGCTTTCCCGCCATCCTTTCTTGTCAATCAGCTTCGTGACCTCCTCGCTAATCAACGTCGTGATTTGATCCCCAAGTGTTCTCAGCATCCGACTCGTGAACTGCTCTATTGTGAGACTTGTGATCAAGCCTTCTGTCCTTGTTGTCTGCCCCCGGGTGGTCATGGTCTGCGCGAGGATAGTAGCATCAGCACCCTCGGAATAGGTTCTGAAAGTGATCGACGGGAAAGTGGCAGTCCTGGTGGTAGTTCTCAAACTGCAGCCACTGCCGGTCACAATGTCATCAGCTTCGGTATCGCAATGAAACGAATGTCAGAAATTCTTCTCTACAAAGCTCATCTATGTCTCGAGCGGCTCACTTGTGCGTATGATTCCGTGGTGGACGAAGTGGGACTTCTGGAAAGAAATGAAGATTCTTGTGTCCAAGTAAGTGAAGTTTAATATTTCTTAACGTGTCTAAATAGTGTGACTGAACGCCGTTCAATTGAATTAGTTCATAAACTAGGTCACGATTTACGTGAACTTGAACTGAACGGCGTTCGTATATTTCGGAGATGAACGGGAGTTGAATGGTCCCGTTCATTTCTACCTTTAGACGTTCACACAATGATTGACCGAAATTACTTAGTTAGACTGATTCTCCCTAAGCTATTTATATCCATACTGTCTAAATACTTTTACTATAATATATTTTTTGTATGTATAGGCCCTAATTCATATGACTAAAGCAGCGACAATTCAACTTAATTCTATGACAAAAAACTGTAGGCCTGCTTTATGACTGATCTTTGCAAATTTTAGTGCTGTTCCATCTATTTAAGATAGATTTACATAAGTGTACCTTCATACAGTTGCCATTAAGTCAAAGAGGAAAAGTATCGGTGCTTCTAAGTCATGCAAGCTTATAAGTACCCTGGAATTCTCAAAATTGCAGTGATATTCTAGTTCGTAATATCTTGCACTGAAATTCTTAGATATGTGAAAGAAGCGATGACTCAGTTATTTAGATAGATAACTACGTAGTCAAAGTACATTTCTAAATTACTTTTGAAATGAACGAAAAGGGAAAGGTGAACGAGATGGGCTCATTGCTGAACTTGAACTGAACGCCGTTAAAAATGTTTGTGAATTTATCATTCACTACTTCTAAGTTCATCGCATTTAAATATATTTTTGGAATTATTAACTTAAGACTTACTCCCAATTTAACTTGTGATCTTAAAATCGATTAGCTGCCTTTCAAACGAATGAGCGCTGGCGCAGACGATGACTCCACTCGAGGTCGGAGAAAACGATGACGACACAGTGCTCTCTGTGTGACTGACCGTTTGCACACATTTGTTATTTGAAGCAGTTTGCCCCGTTGTAATTTTGTGCATAAAATTGAAAGCGAATAATTGTTTCCGAACGTTTTCGGCCTTTCTTGTCATGGAATAACATGGCAATGACAGAAATTTGCTTTAGTTTAATAATTGATTATAGCTCATGTAGGCACATGTCCAGCATTTGCATCACCTCGTAAATTACGTACGACTGACATGGATATCTCGAATACCTTAAAATTCTGAAACAAGAAGAACATGACGGAATGAAATGTGTAGTAAAACAGAAGTAGCGAGACAGAACGTAAAACATAAACGTTAACATTGGTTAATGTTGCGATGTAACCAGCAGTTCAGTCAACTTTATACTTGAAATGCAACGATATACCTACAGCCAATGGGACGCTTTTAGGTGTGATGTCAAGATATAGACAAGTTCGCTCCGATGCGAAAAGTTATTCCCCGCTAAATCACAAAAAGGGCAATTCCGCGAAAAGTGAAACATGAGTCGGAAAAGTAGAAGCCTGTTAACGCTGCCGCTCGCCTTTAACTTCCTGAAGATAATGTTCGAAACCGTTACAATTTAGTATGATAATCTCATCTGACGACTATCATAGCTCTTCTTCATCATTCGTGTAGTTAAATTTCAGTGATTCGCCATCCACTCATAAATAGTTCTGAAGAAACGACCGTAATCAAGCATGTCTAAATCTGCAAACAATTTGAGAAATTGAAATGATTAAATTGCTTGTGACATTGTTGCTACAGTCCATGAAAAGCATGCTGTGGAGATATCACAACTTGTGTGCACGAGTGACAGAAAAGTGCGTCTTATTTTTTAAACGATGTTTAAATTGAACATCTGAAGAGAATGACAACGATGAAGTCAATACAAGACACCAACACCCTTGATTCCCCGACCGCACTCGCCCGACCCAGGAATCGAACCGAAGTCCGCGGGGGAGAAGAGCTCGAACCTTCTTCACTAGGCCACGCTGACGGTTCGACAGGAATGCGAGTGAAGGCAGAAGTCATCTCCGTAATATCGACAGCTTATAGTCCTATTATTATTGACAGAACGCTAACAGCGTTCATGTTGTAGCGAGACAGCATATCAGCATGTCATACGACTACATCACACAGTAACAGGCATTGTGAAGAAGGTGCGAGCTCGTCTCCACCGCGGACCTCGGTTCGATTCCTAGGTCATGCGAGTGCGGTCGGGGAATCAAGAGTGTTGATGTCTTGTATTGACCTCATAGTTGTCACTCTCTTCAGATATTCAATGCACTGCGACAGACCTTTGGTGTCGATGTTTAAATTCATCATGCATCGATGTTATTCAGTGCATGAGATTATCTTGGTAGCTGAAAAAATGTTAACTTCACAGAATAAAACGACAGTTGACGTGGAATGACCCATAATTCTTTTCAGCTCACTCTTGATCAAGCGATCGATTTTTCGACTTCTCAGTTTACAATAGATTTGCCAAACTTATATATGATTAAGTTATATGAAATTATTACTTCACAAATTTCGAGTTAGGACAGAATGTCTTTCTCTACTTATTCAATTGAAGTTTGACTTTCAATTATTTTTGATATTTTTAGTTATATCTTAAAGAAAATTTCAATAAGAACTACGGAGATTCATTTTATTTAATACATACAGTTCTGACACGTCTGCGCATCATATGAGTATGAAGAAAACGAAGATTCATGCTACTTTCTTACATACGTCACAAATCATACCATCTTGATTGCTGCTTCTCCATGGTTGTCATAGAAACGTTTGCTTTCTTTTCAGGATATCCTGTCTGTCAGTCTGTGTACCTAATTTAATTTTCTAAACTTCCGCGTCTATTTCGATACAGCCACTTGTTTTTCAAATTTATGGGCTCTAGGCTCACTGCCAGTATCGCAGATCGGATCTCGGTTTTTATTATTTAATCGAATCCAAATAATGTAATGCAAGTCATCTGCGATTCTGGGACAATCGTATCTGCACGACTTATTGCCAGGCTCAAGCTTTGATGATCGCTAGATATTGCGTCTTTAATGAAAACTACTCACATCGTCTGTTGAAAACACATGCGCAAATAATAATTAGTCTATCCATTAGCAGGTTAGCACCATAACTCAGTGGCGGGTAATTTCAAGGAAATGTTGTACATTGCATTATATTGAACTACGAATGCACCTGCGATCTACCAAGACGATGAGTAATAAAAGAAAATTGTGATGACATAAATTAGGAGCAAAGTCTATTAACGCTCGCCCGCACAATGTTGATTACGACGAATCTCACGGATAAGGGATGTTCAAAAGAACTTTCAGAAGCAGTTCTTGGCATAAGAATTCTTGAATGATTACAATTTATAGCCGTTTAGATTACTAATGAAACGAGCGTGATTGAATTATTAGGTAACTGATGACAATTAAAAATGAAATATTTCACCTTTTTGCCACTGAAATTTGAAATAGGAACCTCGGAATCTGTTTCAGTATTTCTCTATGTGCACTTTCTTGAGTGTAGTGACTTTTGATAACCTCGCCTATTTAGTCAACCTACTTGTATGCGTATTTTTCAGCATTTCATTCCTCGTTTAAGCTTAAGGTACTAATATCAATTCTCACACCCGGTAGAGTTTCGATAGCGCAATCTCGAAGTGTGAGTTAGATCTATTCTTGTGATTGCAAACAGACCTTGATAATTTTTCTGACAGAACAACTTGTTCATCAAATCATATCACATGAAAAGAAGAGATCAGTTGCTTGTTGTTCTATTAAACAATTTAATTTCTTAATCTTTTTGGATATGATGGTAGTCTCCGTGGCACAGTTGCTATGTCAACACCATCCACGCAACAGTGGGGAGTATTGACGTTAAGGCTTGACATTTCTATGATAATTTTGTACTTCCTAAAATTCAATTAGTCGTTCATTTTTTAGCTACCTTGACGCATTCTGTTGCGTTGAATAACTTAAATATGAATTATACCGGCATAATATAGAGTTAATTGATGTTATTAAAGTCAATCTTTGTTAATGAATAATGAAGATGTTGGTAAATTTAAGTATGTATGTCACTTATGATATTGAAGTGGCTTCAATAACATAGCACACGTATAACGATGGTGGCACTGCCGAACACGATTGGATTGGTTACTCTTGGTAATCATTGTGTAGTCAGGATTCATCAACCTAATTGTCCAATAGATTATACTACAACCACACAAATTATATGTTTCTGATCGCTCAAGAGCGTCGGCAACAGAAAGTCTTCTAGAAGGCAAAATCATTTTATGAATTTGGAATATTAATGAGTCAAACTATCAGTTTCTTGATGTAGGCAACATTTTGTTTTGCATTTGGTGACTTGCATTTTGCGATCTCGTCAGTGCTTAATTCTTACGCTGCGTAATCTGGCAGTGAACGATGTTTTTGACGATGACGTAACTAAGCATTTATAGTGGTCTGGAGCTGTGTTGATGTACGAATAAGATGTCGTAGGGAGTTGATATATCATCAGTCTGGCGGAATTCCATCAATTCTTCCGACGTGGTGTAAGCGCATTCATAGGTCATTTACTTTATAAGTAAATTTTCAGAATAGGCAATTTCTGGACATAGATTTGATTCTAAAGATGAGACAGCTGAACAATTAATCTATTAAAGTTTTCATCGATGCAGTTTCAAGAAATTGCATGATTGAAAATGGTTAAACTTTGATTTTCTGTTAATTGGTTTGTTTTTATGATAATGTTGAGTAAATTATTTTGAAGAATATCTCCATTCTAAGAAGATAATAATCTTGAGTGTATTTTTGTAATCAACATGATTATCATATGAAATTCAATACATCGTAATTATAATCATTACTGTATATTATCACAGGTTTATTTGACAAGTTGAAATGACAACGTGGCTTTCAACATCGTAATTATTCAGAAGTGGATACATGAATTTGTAAATTTTCATAAAATTTCCATAGTCAACAACGTACCCAGCTACGACAAGTTTCTTAGTTCTTAACAGATGTGGTAACCATAAGACAGGGTCTCATCAGTCGAATGACAATAACAACAAAGTTACCATAACCATCTATTGATAGCGGGTATTGTGCTACACTAAGACACTTAATGCGCAGTATAAATGCTTGTGGAAGTTCGTCAGCGCACACTTTACATCAAGTAATACGTTCAGTCATTCATTCATAGCAAGTTCTCTTATGGATTAATGAAACTGATTTAATTTTCTAGGAGATGCAACGCAAATTCCTCAAATGAAAAACCATGAGCACCACTCAGTTCGTGCCCATATTGGGGGCTTAGACGGTGCTGAGACAGTCAGACTGTAATCAGGAGCGTTGTGATCTTTCAGTCTGGATGCGCTTCCTGACGACTTCCAATGACACTTTCGGGGCTCGACCTCTGGACCGAAAGATCGCTAGGCCAAGCAGTTAACCACTGTGCCACGGAGACCCACAGAGTTCCTCACTGTCGAAACTTACTACCTGTGCACATTTGAAGTGTTGCTGGTGATCTAGGTCATCAGTTTGTAGACTTGAATATACTAAGATGACTTCAATGTTGACGTTTCGAGGTTTACCTGTATGCAAACACATAAACAATGAATTATGTTTGCTAGTCGCTACTTTGAAGTGAACCAATAATGAGATGTGAAATGAATTCCTCGATAATGAAAAGCTCACTCAAAAAGTTAAGTGTTCTATTTCAATAAAAGTGTCAATCTCAAATGGTTGATTTCTATAATAGAATGAAAGAAAACATCTGATGCATTAATGGCGTGATCTACATCATGTGATTATATCGCATGTACAGCAACCTAATTGTTTAATAAGCTGCTCATACATAAAAAGACGCAACCGAAAGATCACTTTATGCACTACTGCTTGTTGACTCTAAGGAAATTTGAAGCGATGAGTCGGATCTTTCAAGTATTTGCAATTCTATTCATAAAAATACGAAATAGTGATAAAGACGCAATTGGCAGCATCGAAAATCAGGAAGTGCTCGTATCAGGTGCATTTCCTCTGTTAACGTAGAACATCAGTAGACACACACGCCTTTTTTCATTCCTAAGTCTGTCTCTTCTTTTGGGTCAACGCAAATCGTTAAGAGACAGCTTAACATATCTGTTTTTGCTTCAAATACGAAGTTTTTACTATTCAAGTTTGGTTCTTCTGTTATCGTTTAGTCAACGTGAAAGATAAACTTAATGAAATGCGTTCACTTACTGAATGAAGATTTTTACATTAAATAAACTCACTGACAAGACAGCAAATATTGACGAATAGGTTGGAATGCTTTCGTTAAATAGAAGCACATCATTGGAGATGTGGCTTCAAATTGTTAGATACTGAAACCCCAAATATTATCTCAAATCAATTTGTCTCCAGACTCATGAAATCTTGTATCTATATCAGTCCCATGTTGATTCATTTGACTGGTTTTGCTGCAGCATTATATTGTCCAAGTAAATAACATCACATTTATCAGTATAGAACGTAAAATCTTCCCTTGTTTGGTAGCTAGTTTATTTGTGTTTCGGTCGGTTATTTTGTTAGGCTGCTGACTCGAATTATAGCTGTGTATGAAGCAAGTAACTGGTATTAGAATACATAGCAAGTTCATGCATGAGTTGACAAAATAGTGCTTATATCAGAACAACTACAATCGATGGCTAGTAGAATGAATTGGTATATATCGGGAACTCAATGTGCCGTGCACTCGGATGATCTATCGAAGCGATTGTGAACCGGGAAATTCCATTTTACAATGGCCATCATATTACAAGAATAATCATCATATTCCTTGGTAAAGATAGTCGATAAGACTAAAATTGCGACCATCTAGCTGACCGAATATGCGCTCAACTTGTTCAGTCTCAATGTGTGCGTTCGTGAAAGTAAAATTGAAGCGATATGACATGTGAATTTGACAAAATCTAAAGCGAAAACGAAGGGCAACGTCATGGGGGATAGTCTGACCCACCATTGACAGAAGACTAGGAGACAAAGCGCGTCGGCTATCGATGTGTTATGGAACACCTGATTAGGAATTGATGCTGTTAATGAACCGTGAATTCTAACAAGCATTAAAATCAAGATATTCCATCGATTGATAAATTGTGAAAATGCTTTGTGGCTTGAAAAATTGCAATTTACACCACGGTTAAAGTCCACAATTAAAGTACATATTATGAAGTATTTAGCGATGAAATGTTTTCACTGTATTATATTGTGAGCTTTCGAGCGTTTCGTCTTCATCAAGCAGGCAACTGAGAAAGCTTTTAAATCGCAACCGAAGTTTCTTCTATTTTGACCTATTAAAGAGTGAAACTATTATGAGATTTTTCACATGAAATGTTTTCTCCACGTATGAATGAATGGACTGATGGTTTGATAGCCTCTAATTATCTGAAAATGATATATTGCCAAGCCACTGACCAAGATCCTCTCTCGGTGTGCATATAAACGCATTCAAGTAGAAAATAACGATACAATAAATAACGATTTTAATTGTAATTCATAGACTTGTGTCATTTTCGCTCAGAAATTTGGTTCTTGCCGCTAGCAGATGGACGTTTAGTAGGTTAATGCAAAACGTTAGGGATAGTAGAGTTCAGTCGAAATACTTTCAATTTTTAAAGGAAAGTAGCAGCTGTTGAGTTTGTAAAGTAATTCAAGTTGAGCAAGTGCTCGGTTCGGAATTCGGGAGTGCTGGCGTTCTTTAGTAATTACCATACAAGTTATAAAGATACATTGAAGTATCAGTTCGAACTCTCGACAGTGATTGCTTTGAAGTGTACCCCATCCATGATCAATAAGTGATTTCAAATGATACTATGATAATGAATTAGTACTCATTGTATTGATTCAGAATGATTTTCAGCTTTTCCTTTCACTTATCCTTGTAATATATCGTCATAAACAGTTACTGGGATAAGATAGAAGTGCGTTGATGATAGTTGATGGGAAATGGTTGATGGTATTGTGATGTTGATGATATTCAGCTAGAACAGAAATGAGTTTCAATGGATTTAGGATATCCATCCGTCACTCATCCTGTCATTGTTGGTTTTTCCGTTCAGTATAATTGTGCGTAACAAAGTTACAGGACATTCCGTAGCTGATAGAACCTGGGCCATGCCTTACTGATAACTATAAGACGAATTGTAAGAGTTCAAGGAATCAATTTTGAGATATTTGAGTTTCATCAGATATGCTGTGCATTAGGATGCAATTCAAGGACTGCGTAGAAATATGTGGTCGCAGACCCTCCATGCTTGCATATTTTGTACTATCAAACTATTCGGTTCAACGATTCCCCCATCCAACTGGTGATGTGCAGTATTTTGTTATTATGTAGTTGAAATCCCGGACGAAATAGTGGAGGCGGCATTTGAAAATGAAATTTTCGCGTATGTGGAGTCAGCATATTGATCCCTACGTGCAACAACATGTGAATTTTGTGTTTCGATTTTAGCAAAGAATATCGCTTCGTAAAATGAGTGAATTTTCTTGTCTCTTCAGTGTAATTTGAAATGTTCTTTCTGTTATACTGACAAGTTGAAAAATGGTGCTCGCACAACTGCTTCCCTTTAGGGACGAATTTGCATTTTCTCATTAATCATACAAATCGTAATCAGAAAAGCTGTAAATGCAGAGCTGCCAATCTTCCACCATTTGGCGGAAATTCGCCAAAAAAGGTGTCTGAAAAAGTCGACTCTCGTAAATCAACCAAAAATACAATAATAAATTTAGGGGTAGGTGGGAGGTATGACTGCAAAAAAATTGAAGTTATTTTCATTCAGGATTGTTTAGATTTTTCATATTAAACAGTCAACTTTTTTCTGTTATTTTCGTTATTTTTTATCCACAGACAGTTGTTAGTTGACGGTAAGGGTTCTAATTATGATCTACCTACAAAAGGACTGTTTTCTTAGTTTACACGAATGCATGTGCTTTCACTGATACAGCAATGTTCAAGGATGTGGTTAAGTCAATCGGCATGAATGCTATATCACATGGACATACGGATCCATATTGCGTGGAAATCAGTTAGTGTTGGGGATATGAGAATTAATATTCTGGGAATATGTTAACTCCCTCAAGACTTCAAATTTAGCCAACTATTCGACTTTTTGATGTACAAAAAGATTTCCGCCAAAATGACTTTCTTCTGTTGGCAGCTCTGTAAATAGCATTTTATGCTGTAAAGCGTTTAAGCGATCCCTGTAGAATGTAGACGTAGAAAAGTCCCAATAGTTGTCAAGCTGAGTAGTGTTCCGAAATTTTCCTCATATTCAACATCTTAGTTTGCAACATCTTTATGAAAAAATGGTTGCATCGCTAGTTGTCTCTCTGTTTGAAGGATTGACTAGTTTTTTTCTGACAGTTTTAGATGTAGGAGGACTTCCATATTGCCAAAGATGACCACATGTTATAGGTTAAATAATTGAAAATATAACTAAAATAGCCTCACATTAACTAACTTGTCAACTGCAAAATCTAGTGCATAAACACATCAAATATTTTCTCAACCAGACCTTGTTAGTGCAAGCGGCGTAGCCTAAGATCTCTTTAATGATTCAGGACATCTATAACTTGGGTGCTGGATAATCCAGGAGTAGACGGTTGTTGTATTTTCACATTTACAAGAGGCTGGTGTCGATTCCGGCTCGATAAATGATACAACGGGAAAGTGAAGGATTGAACAAAAATATTGTTTGAGGGAATTCAGAAACCACTTAATTACGCTATCCAACTTGCATCTGCGTGGTAAGGTAACGCCCATAGAATAGTCGCGTGTGATAAATACAATATACTTCGTGTTTTGTAGAACTACCCAGTCTTGTGGAGAATTGAATAATCCAAGGGGAACTTCTTGTCCCAGATGTCAGCTTCTCGTGAATTGAGATAATAATGGAATGAAGAATTTACATAATTTGACAAGATCTGAAATGCCTATTGGGATTACGTAGACATGGATAGAGATACGTAATCTTCATCTTCACTAGACTGAACACTGTCTGGAGGATTTATGTGAATGATAGTACAGGGTGATGCTCTTTACCCTTCCTGTGAGAGTGCGCCATTACTCAGTCTCGATCGCAGCAAGTTGGTAGAAAACAATTGTTTTTGATTGTCTATTAATATCAGAAAGTGTACTTGATAGTTACCGTATATACTCGCATATAAGCCGAGTTTAGAAGTATAAAATACAATGCTGAAATCAGGGGGTCGGCTTATATGCGTATAAAACAAAATGAACACAAGGACAGATACTAATGCCAATTTTCCAGCTACACGTTTTCATCGCTATCTGCCTTTTTATTTGGTTGTGTGTCACCAGTGGCGAGCCGTAACCAAGCTAGAGGTAATGATGAAGCCGACGTCATTGGTACACGGTTTGGTTTCTTAGAAATAAAAAAATTTCTTCTATTTCTTTTAGTATGTAACATAAAAGTAAGCATTTATCATCTTTACAGTAACAAATTTCTATGAACCAAAAATATAGTGTAAAATTAGATAAGTTGAGTACCGGCTTATATGCGGGTTTTTGCAAAAACTGGTAATTCTAAAGCAATTTTAGATGGTCGGCTTATATGCGAGATCGGCTTATATGCGAGTATATACGGTACCTTCGCTTAAATCCGATATTAACAAAGTAATCAACACATTAAATAACATGATGAAGATAACAATTAAGTTCATTTTTCTATATTTGATATTCAAACATGATTAATCAACCTGAATATCTCTGTATCAAAGCAATAATGATGCATTTAAGCTTGTTACGACACCGGAATACTCTATAACTACCAATGCAGATAGTTCCTGATAATGTACAAGAAAACTTAGTGCTTTTCAGTTGATAAGAGAAAACAAAGAATAATTCATTTCAGCTACAAACTGCAATCTGCGTCCCATTGGATTAACATGTGTTTTTCTTTCATCCTGTCTGACAAGAAGAGGAGCTCACTAGAACTCGGCAGACGCGCAGATTCGTAGTAGGCATAGGGAGTACTTCATTCTGTGAAAGTCTCATTTTCGGCCTCGTTGCCTGCAGAAACTCGGTCTGGCTGCCGGACTACAAGTACTAGTCTGTATTTCTGGAGCAAAGAGCATGAAATTCTAATTTATAGCATTCAGTTGTGAAAGTTAATTGCAGACTGTTATAACGCATCTCCACAATATAATGTCAGAAACTAGCACTGTTACAGACAGCAATGGGGGATTTTCTCACCTCATACAAACGATGGAGTTGAAGAAGTAGCTCTAACAAGTTGAAGGCTTGTATCAAGTCGTATCCCAACACGGATGTTGTATGATGATTTAGTCAAGCCGTCGCTCGTTCAATCGGTATTTTTAGCTTAAAGTCTCAGTTGTCGTGTGAATCAGGAAACGTCGAATTCGTGAAGAGCTCTCATGTCAGCAACTTAAAAGGAGTTTTGGTTGATTACGTCAATCAATGTGTCAATGGTAACATAAATTGAATTTATGTCAGTGAGATAACGGTTAATCTGTCAAGAATTATGACTTATGGATAAGTGTTATTGTTCCGTCTGTTCCAGATTAGGCAATTTAAGATTTAATGAAGCATGCGAGTTGAGACTGATGTTATCAAGGCGTATTTCGACGATCTTGATCAGTCTGTTCATGAATTTCAAGATCACCCCGGTTCCGGAAAAAATTGGTAGAAAAAATGCAATTCATTTCCGCTAGCACCTTCGTGTAAAAGCAGGTCATTGAAAAATATAGCACACCATTAATTAATTATTAAATTTTGCAAAATATAATTGATTTGTCGCATTTTTTGAAAAGCTGCAATTCAATTTTATTCGTGCTAGCTTGTTCAGGACGCTAAACAGAATATAAAAATCAAGTTTGCTGATAATTCTATCAAGCTAATCAAAAGATATTGATATTTTCTATCGATTTCTAGCATTTTTATGAAATTTTTAGACAAAAAGATGAAATATCCATCTTTCTCCATGGTCTGTGTGCACTGCTTGGGGAATAACGTGTCTCAACCAAAGTAGAACTGAAATTAATGCATTGGACGCATAGCATGGACTCTAAACCACCATTGTGGACACGTTTAGAAGCGACAATTCATGCTAGGACCGTACAACTGTGGTGAGTTAGTACAAGGCTGCGAGGCAGTGAATAGCCAATCGTCCTCCCACTGCTTCCTTTACTCCCCGATATGATATTGGCTAGCTCATTATTCACTGTTGTGTCGACACAGCTGCGTCAAGTTCGTGTAGCCTCGAACATGTTGAATTATGGTATTATTCAGTACTACAAGGTGGCACCAAGCCGATAGACTCGAACTTTATGGACTAATTATTCCACCGTGCCGAAATGCAGCTCTTAACCAATTGAGCAAGCAATCTTGTCACCTTGTCAATATGTCGTGTTAATGTAAATCAAAATGTTTGTGAGAGAGCGGTTCATCTGTCAAGATTTTCGACTTATGAATAAATTCTATTCAGATATTCTTGCTATTGATGCAGCACTTGCTATTTAAACATTCTAAGGTGAATCTCTTTCATTATATGCAGCCTTTCTCAAGGAAAAGTTTGAAAATCTACAGTTTTGTATCAAAAGCAAGTGCAAAGCTGCAAATATTATTGTGATAGCACTCATATTGTACATATCGATCGAATATATTTATGTCTCAACTGAAATATTGTATCTTTTTCGTTTTCGTCTCATTTATTCTCTCACAAGCCTTCTGATATCGGAGAGTGGTTCAAGTAAAAGCACTTCAGATGCATTGAGAAGTATTGATTAGCATTCATTCAATGTGAGAAGATGTCAAATGACTGCCTGTGTATTAAATCTAGACTGTTTCAAAAAAGAAAAACATGTGCACTCAGGTATTTGAAAATGTCTTGACTAGAAAGCATGTTTTGTTGATAGGAAAGAGTCAAGAATAATTTGATGTTATCTTATTTATTTTGTGATGCTATCAATTTCAATCACTACTCAGTGATCATCTTCAGGCAAAAAGGAATTTTTAACATAAGGAACTTACGCATCATATTCAAACTTTTTTGATTAATATTTTTATGATACCATTGTACAAAAAAAATTTGAATCATGTTTATAAGTCAGTGTCAAAAATTCCTTTTTGCCTGAAGATGATCACTGAGTAGTTATTGAAATTAATAGCATCATAAAATAAATACGATAACATCGGATTATTCTTGACTCTTCCCTATCAACAAAAAATGCACTCTGGTAATTCCTCATTTTTCAGTTCGCTTGCTTGTCATGCTACCTTCTTTGATATTCCTATGAAGGAAGTGATGCAATGACATCTTGTATTACTCTGAAATGGTTACATGAAGGGCAATGATTGAATTACATCGCGCAGAAATGAAGCTTCTTTAAATTCACAGATTAATTACTCTGCAGATTTGATTTCTTATTGTGTCTACCGGTGCATGTGAATCAATGATGATAATTTCTTACAGATGACGTGGTATACGAAAATAACGACAAATTAATCTTGAACCATCATATCATCTCATTACTTTCGATTTTTGGTGGCAATTTTACGTGAACTCTTTCAGAACACAGATTTGCAGTAGTTGAAAACTCAGGTCACGAGGTTGAGTCATTATTTTCCTACTGTTTCAGTTGTCTCTTTCGTTTTATAAGTTTTATAATCGATAAGCGATATGAGTGTAGCGTGGAAGACGTTCATAGTTGACCGAACGGCATGTCATTCTGAGAACCAAATGAGAGCGCTCTCTACAAACGGCCGATCAAAAATGGTGGATAATTAACTTTTAAGAAGCTTAGACATAAAAAGGAAAATCGGTGATTCGTGAGCTTAAGGTCAGGCCTTAATGTGCACAGTTTTGCCCAGTTATTACTTTGAATGGAACAGATGTGTTCTTCGCCTGCATAAAGTAGCCAAGGTATCAAACTTTTTATGGCTTTGGTTCTGTTTTATGTTCTGGACACACATGCGAAAGCGTGAAAAGCTTTGGATCGTAAAGTGAGTCACACTCAAGTTCTATGACATTACGTCCGATTGTGTGTTCAGAAAGAGTATAGAAAGGTTTTCTTGTTATTTCGACAGTGATATTTATGCTGAATATCATCAGGATATGTCATGGTCAACATGATTGACCCATCGGGTTTCACATTCCTCCATCTTGTAGAATAGAAGGAATCCATAAAGTTCCGACTTGTGAAAGCCTTCAAACGGTATATATACTTCATTTAACATAGCGCACTAATTTTGACAAGAAGATAGCTCTCCAAATTCGAATGTGGAGATGAATATTTATTTGTCTGATACGCGCGCACGCAAATTGTCGAATTCGATTCACTCTTCCACATGGGGAGAGGGAGAAACGCGAGAATTCTTTTTGATTTGTTTCCTTAGAAAATCGTCTTGGATGTGTGTGTGAAGTTGCATAATACCAAATTTAGAAGCAATGTATTGGCATAGCTATCGCACGAATCGAATAGTATTTGACGAAATCGTTCTTTCGTATTCCTTTTTTCTTGCTTATTCTTCAGTGCGACCTATTTATTACGTATTCCTGATTGAGGTTGTACTCATGCAAAGCATGCAGGTGTGTTTGCTGCAACTGTAAGGGAATCTTGTAAAATCTTGAATCTCTGAGCATTTACTCGCTTTCACAAAAGAAACAGATACAACCACACAATTAGATTGTTTCACCGCATCACTTTGCTAGAAGTGCAGACTGATTCAAAATAATGGCACTTGCAAGAACTTATCAAGTGGACAAAAAGAAATTTTTAATACCTTGCAGAGATAGGAAAAATAGTAGTGCTTCGCTTGCGGATTGCTGTGAATTCCTTCAAAATGCTCCGATCGCCACGATTCCTTCAGATTCGAAGAATTCAGATCATCGCGCAAAAGTTTTCTCGATCATGTTGGCCCTTCCGATCATTATTAAAAAAGTTAGCAGGCGCATGAAAAAACGTTCACAAACTTCTCTGTAGAACTTGACATCGTCTGTGTCTCTTTGCTGTGTGATCCGCTCGATAACGGTCACTGAAACTTTACACAATTTGGCGTGTTTGATGTTGAATTGGCTGCTTCTTGTTCGACTGCTATGGTATTCGGTCAGGAGATTGTGCCATTTCATTTACGCTACATGTTCCAATGCTTCCCTTCTAGTCAAACGGAAGAAGAGACGACTGGTCTAATTCTGTGGGTGTTCGATTTGTGTTGTAGACTAGTTGAAGTTCATTTGATGGTTAAATGTGATTTAACATTTTTCATTCTTTCAACATCATTTCATTCAACTCACATTTTATCAAATTCATTCTTTCCAAGTGATTCGCATCCATAATAGCGGATTTTGTTAACTTGCTTCTTATTTGACTTGTTTTTGATACTTTTCGAATTTACTTGCTTTATATTGTGTTTGTTCAGCCTCACGATTCTCATTATTGAGGCTCATCATGAAATAAACGATTATTATTATTAAGGACGTTATTTTCATTAACATTATATATTCTAATGTTTCCTTTCTAGTCAAACAGAAGAAGAGACGACTGGTCTAATTCTGTGGATACAACTTATTTTTGAGGTGTTCTAGTATCCAAAGAAGTGTAAATTGAGCTTGATGCTCTTTTTCTTGAAAGTTTCCACACAGTGGATGAATGGAAATCACCCACTGGTAGGACGTTTCGGGCACAGACGCTTATTCGTCGACCTCAAACATGGATTCCTTAATAGTAGTGGCCCTTCTTCCGCATTTCCCTGATTTCAAGTTTCCCATCCCGGCCACTACTATTTAGGAATCCATGTCTCAAAAGACAGCAATTTTGATATCATGTTTATGTTGTAGTTTTTATTTGCCTACTGATTATCAAGTCTGACTGAAACTGATTATCAAACTGGAGAATAGCTTTTTTATTAAACCACGATTTATTATGTCTCCACTAAGTAATGACTGATAAATGACACGTCTGGTAAGAGGACTGTTTATCGGACGTGTTGTTGAATAAAAATGACTAATCCAGCTTTCTTGGAAATCATATTCATACAAGGAAACATCCGTTTTTATCTGGCAAAGGAAGTTTCAATTTGTTATGAATGCTCTGCTTACAGCAATTTCTCTTGATGAACTGAACCGATTCAAAATTCAAAATCGGCTGTTCCTAATAGAAATCGTAATACCACTGAATTTGTCTCCTTCTGCCTGTTAAGAAGAACATCTTGATTACTGCATTGTTGCATGCATGCAGTATCATATACATCAGTATCATCTAGCAGGAACCTATTTGATAAAGAATAATATGCGAAATTATCATGATGTTTACAATACACCATGGATATATCATAAACACGTTAAAGCTCTTCTTAGATAAGAAAAAAGTATTGTAAGAACAACTGTTGTAAAATCACATTGCTTATGTCATCAATCAGTGCTCATGTTTGATTTCTGTGTTACTGTTTGAAATTCATTCTCAATAAAGACACACTACTAAATTATCAGCCGTTTATCGTGTGAAAGAAAACACTCACGGAGACAAGGATTGCTTAAATGGACAATTTCTGACTTCAGTGAATAACCAAGCTCCTCTGAATTGCAAAAATTGAACATTGAATGAAACATTGAAATGAACATCGTCATGAGATCTTTAAAAGTCAACGCAAATTGAATAAGTAGCTAATGAGTTGCATCATCACTTGAAAATGGGAGCAGATATGAATAACTGCCTTTTCATCCAATGTCAGGAATCATCAGCAGATCTAGTTCACATCTCACAACATGGACACAATTCCGGATTTTTACATGCAGTCATACTCGGAGTAAATTCCAGAAACCCAATTAGCACATTTTGTCAATTATGCAGCTGTTCATTGATGAATGAATGAATGTTTTAACGTCACTAATCCCCTTTCTGTGAGCTTAGACGGTGCTGACATAGTCAGACTTTAATCTGGAGCTTTGTGATCTTTCAGTCCAGATGCCCTTCCTGACGACTTCCAATGAGACTTTCGGGCTCGACCTCTGGACCGAAGGATCGCTAGGCCAAGCACTTAACCACTGTGCCACGCAGACCACACAGCTGCTTATTAATTCTATTTTAAACACACTAACATGTCGTCTAAGTTAGTGCATCTACAATAATTAATAAATGCTTCATTTGCAAAAGCAATGTAAATAGAATAATTTAATCCCTTTTTATCAACTACTGATTATGCGGCTCGATATCTAGTTATTCTATTTACAAAGTACTCGTAAAAACAGTATTTAATTATCATTGCAGGTGCCGTTATGCAGGTACATGTCAGTAGTGTGTCGAAAGTAGTATTTCATGAACACCCACAGAAATTCACTCGGTATGGTAATTGCGTGTCTTTAATCAACTGATACTTCTGTCATGAGCGTAACATCAACAAAGATGTACACTCGCAGTCGCAAGTTGTCTGTAGCTCCAATAATGAGGTGAAACAGGTCGTCTTTATAACTATTGGGAAAACTTGAGGTCGTCTGCATCAGCGAAATATGAGCATCTAAAAGGCAGGAGTACTAACTACATAGAAAAGTGCAACACACAACACTTGATTGTTGTAAATTTCAATATTATGAATGAAATTACTGATTTTGAGAAAAATGTAGCCGAAGCGATTGAAATTAAGCAATGTAATCCGAGGCCAACACATCCGGCTTTCTGGGTGCGACATACAAGCATTTCCTAAGCTTTTAGATCTTTAAAGCTTTTGATATTTTGACAAACCTGACTATCAATCTCATCTTTGCGTTGTTCCTACCGGCTCGGGGTCCGCAATGCTCCACCTGGTGCTTCAGTAAGGCTTTGAATGGCCCAAACCAGCTTATGACATCCGCAACAGCTGAACAAGCTGATGAACTGCACGACAGACTGCATTGTGTTTATCTATTGCGACTGATAATCATAGAAGATAAGCGAGATACCGCTCTTCCTGACTCTGTCCGCATGGTTTAGAGGACCAAAGTGGTCATCCTATCTTCGTCTCTTGGAGTGCCTGTCCGTGTTTCACTGTTAGGCGGCCACTCGTATCCATAATGCGCTGCGGGATGAATGTCTGGTTAGCTTTGTGTCGGATTGGCATCCTGCGGTCATCTGCTATTCCAGTCCCTTTGTGCCACTTGAGTCACGCGATGTTGCTTCTTGCTCCGTCTGCTCGCATTACATATTCCAGATGCTTGAATTATTTTAAGGAGGTCATGATAATCAGCGGTGATGTTGAGTACAACAATTTTACTTTTTATAGTGCACAAAATACAGTCATCATTTCTTCTTTCCGTATTATTTAGCTGTGCTGATCAGTCGGTCCTCAAGTGTGTGCTGGAAATGGTCTTCTTTCTTATTGTTGCTATTTATTGCATCATTTATGTTTTTGACACAAGATTTAGTGTTATCTAACAAATGGAACTGGATGAGAAATCACAAGTGGGTGCTAATTCCCACTGCTTTCATAGTACTACTTTCTGATCGGATTAGTTAAGTTAATGGAAATTACTTAAATTTAATAGACTTTGTGGGATCAATCTAATAGATTCTCATTTATTGTGTTGTATAAAGTGGGTATTTTTCAGAAAAATTATGTGATGTGTATTAATTTGAAAATCGTTTCTATTGCGATAGATAATTACCAAAAATTAGTTTTCCTTAATGCTAGACACTCATTTGTGTGTTCATTCTTTGGTTCGTAAGTCTCACAATGTCGCACCCGATTAAAAAAATTGACGACCTTAGATTCAAAAGATGACACCAGTCGAAAATCAGTAACCTATACCAAGATCAGTTGTAAACTTTATTACCCAGGAAGATTAGCTAGTAAAGCGGTTTCATTTTGCGTTTGTTAGGCAAACGAAGACATAAACAATTTTATATCAAATTTTTTCATCAATGCTTGAGGGAAGAGGACGAGCCAATGCGCTAAGGGTGTCCCTCAACAGAAGGTCAAAGGCAAAGAAGCTGAAAATCGAAGATAGGGAAGTGGGTATCATAATGGAAATGATTGCGTAACAGTATAGTGAAATGATGCACATCTTATAGCTGTGCAACTCAGTTGGAGCACTGGAAATGAGGTGATGGGAACGTGAACAGACTGATATGGGGATGCAAAATGTACAATAACTAGGGAGGAACTAGTAACTGTACAACTCGTAGTAGAAAAAGAGAAATAACGAAGAAGACAATATAAGAAATAGCATGAATACATGGCAGAAGACCCTCAAATTATCAACTATTCATAGAGCTTCGTGGAAGTTTATTGATGGACGACTTGAATGCCTCAACAGTCAACACTAACACTCACTCATGACCATGGCCTCTATGGAGGCCGTTGGTGCATTCATTGAAGCACAGAAGAGAGAGAGAGAGATCTCTCAGAAGATCTCTATTTCCAGAATGTCGTCCATCCACGTTCGTCGGGGTCTTCCTCCTTGCCTCGTTCCTTCCACTTGCCCGTGCATAATGTCTTTGCACAAGGCGTTCGCCTTTCTAGTGACGAGCAAACAATTTTGGTTTTCTGATTTTTACCGTGTTAAGTAAACTATCCAGTGCGTCGGATTTCGCTTCTCACATAATCATTAGTCTTGTGCTATTTCCAAGAGTATGCGTAGCAGTCTTCTTTGACACTTTAGGTCAAAGGCCTCAATGCGTTTTGCTGCTTTCTTATTCAATGTCCAGGCCTCGCAACCGTACAAGGCGAAGGTTCTCACAATGGCACGAAGTAGGTCGACTTTGGTTTTCAAAGAGAACTTCTTTTCTTTCTATAATGTATCCATTCTTGCTAATGCACTTGTAGCCATTCCAATTTGAGCGATTCTCAACACTAAAGATGTTGGAAATACCTCCAAAGGAAGATTGCTCCACAACTTTGCTGCTCTAAGAAAGTAAGATCTTTAAGCTGTACGACAAGAATTCGTTTCGAAAAAATAAATTATCATCTCTTTTCTTAATTTCAAGTATTTCGAGTGCGGCTTTTCTAACAATCAGTTTGCAATTATTTCAATTTTGATCCCACTGCGCTAATTGATCATTTTCTCAATTATCTGTGCTCATTAGCGTTTCTCGTAGGTGTGAATGTGTTCTTTAAGTGCCCCATCTGTCGTGTATAAGGACGTTACATCATTGGCCATCATGTCTGAGTGATGTGGATGGATAGCACTTAACATATCAATTCCTGTCTGTCATTTGATGCGGAATGAATGGAAAATTGGTTTTAGCTTGAGAATGGTTTGTCCCAGCGATGGGTATTATGACATCATGCACTTTCTTTTCTAAATGTACCTATGTCGATGCTTGGCACTTGGCAGCGACCTTATCTCCCTCTTGAAATACGACTCCATGCGCTCGTCTGATGCTTCAGATTGTAATATTTCCAAGGGAAATTGATTACAATAACTGAATACTAAGTTCTACCAGATCCTCCACATGAAGCAGTTGCGATTGTTTTGATGATTCAATCGTTAATCTTCAAGCTAATAACACTCACTGCTAAATCTTTAATTATGTAAGTTGTATACAGCATCAATTTGTAAAATAACAATGCACTGCGAGTCCTACTTATCAATAAGAGCACTTATTTTGTACTTTCCCTGAAAAATGTAAAGCCGTAAGTGCTCTGCAATATGTCTAGGAAAGAGCAGAAAACTCAAAAATTCAACCATCTCCTTAACTTTGAAGCAACATCGGCAATCACTTATTTTCTGAGAAAATTATGTAAGGCAAAATACTGAAAAAGCTAATTATTTATCGAATTATGGTGAATTGTGCCGAAATTGTGGTGATTCGGAAATAAACGCCAAATTAAGAAGCGAAATAATAGAAGAATAAACTGACTTAAGACCTCATTAAAAGAAAAATAAAACTGATAAGCTGGTAACGAAAACAAAATAACTGATAAACGTTCACTGCATGCAGAAATCATCAAACTTTGCTTAATGCAAATACCATACGATACCATACACTGTAAGAATTTGTTGCACTTTATATGAGAGCTTCTTAGTAACGCAAGCAAAGGGTTCGATGAGCCATAGGATTTTCTACAACCTTTCTCCTGGTTACACTCAATCAATTTAGGTGAGGAACTCCAGCACAAAGGAGACAGCTCGCTGAAATTCGTGTGGGTTTTCCTTGCATGACGATGTCTGTCGCTGTCGGACCTGCGAGATTGCTTTCTTTTTCCACCTCCCCCGCCTCCATGCAGCTGCTGTTTTTGTATCCAGATGACTGGCCTTCAGGAACTTTTCATCGGCGAGATTTCAGTTCCTGTACATTTAATTGATTTTATTGTTATGTAGTCATTTATTATTTCTACTACAACATTTTTCGGTGTATAATGCGCAAATTTTTCAAAAATTTCAGTATTAAGTTTGGGCTGCGTATTATACATGGAAACAGCGAAATAAAAAAATTTAATTATAGACTTTTATGACTTCATCACCGTAGAAAAATGAAATACAATGGAATTCTTCAACAAGTTAAAGGGTAGTCTATTAATCTAAAAACAATCTACGGTGCAAAACAAAAAAAAATGTCGGTAGTCTGATATTAGAGTCAAGCGAATGGTCAAGTCATGACCACTATGGGTACTGTCCCATGTATTTGCTGTTTTTAATATGACTACACGCGACAAGTTTATTTCCTATTGCGCGATTCATCTCAGCTAAAGTTTACGTGAATTTGTGATGCGTTTTATACATGGTAATAAGTATTTCCACAGTTTTTGCTGCTGAGTTTAGGGTGAGCATTATACATGGGGGCATATTGTACACGGAAAAATACGGTATTTCATTATTGAATATCTGTCTCTAGTTTTTATGACTTGTTAAGCTCCATAGCTTCGAAATGATAGTTTTATCAATTCTCAATACGTATTTAATCGCTTCTAATACGTATTTACGAGATCACTTGGAGACCTTAAAAGCATGTCTCTCTATATTAAGCAGCTAATGCTTACATGTTGCAGTGAAAAGAACAAAAAATTCTGAAATTTAAATTTATCGTGTTCCTATGAGTTCATAGAATTCATGACAATAAAAACCTCGCTAACATAACTTCTATTTGTTTATCGTTTTAAAACACACTTATTTCAAATTTGCAAAATTTGCATTAAAATTTCGGACTGTTATTTTTATCATGACCGGACCAAGTGCATCAATCGCAATACCAACACACCCATTAGTTCGACCATACTCGAAATTGCACTGTTTGAAATTTACCTCACATTTGGTGCACTACTTCGGATGAATGCATAAGAGATTCAAGCTTCACTAGCCTGAAACGTTTCAAAGAAATCCAGTTCAGAAAGGTTGAAATCTCGTTCATGACTGAATTTCTGCCGCAGATGTTTAGTTAATGAACAACCCCAATATTGATCCGACAAAATATCAGTCCGTCTTCTGATAAAAGGAACTCGATGGCAGACGACCTGGCAGACAAGATATCCATTGATTTTTATGATTAATTGTCCGGAATGCTGCCTGTTCAGGATTGTACGTTGGCGAGTGGAATGTTTTGATATGTACACAGTTGGTTTCATATTAATCTGCTTCCTTTACATACAACAATAATTGTTTTATATACGGCAGATCTGAATCAACTCTAAGAAGAACTTCACACAATTCAAAGCATTGTTAATCGGTAATTTGAAAAGTGCAAATCAAAGTCGTTGTTAAGCTCTGGTTCATCATGATCCGCTTTCCTTGTAGTGTGAGGCTTATATGAGGATCGGCTTACTGTTGCATATAATCTTCATTCGAGGTAGAAAGTACATCTATTATTCGATTATTGTCGTCTTCATTTCACCGACGAAATTTAAGCCTGTTGATGTTACCGAATGTGTAATTGACACAACATTTTCAATACTCTGCTCAATATTTTCAACACTTTCTTGTTGCATAGTCAGAAATGTGGTGGTGCTTGCCCGACCCATTCCGCGGATGCAGCGATACTGGAGAGGCCGAACATTCGAGTAACCTCCACGGGCGAAGACAGATCAAGGACAGGAATTGAGGGCCAAGGGAGAGGGGTAAGGAAGAGCGAGGAGACTCAGAAGAGTGCGGAAATAATGGCCTGCACCACAAACAGGGCAATCAGAAGCAGATTTGCCAATCATGTGAGGATAAAGTTGAGTCCCTGCATCGAAGACGATGGGAAGGCTCTCAACGATCAGCGTGAAGGAAGAACGGCTTCTAAGTTGCCACGTTGGGGATTTGCGAAGAGATCAAAGACGAGTGCATTAAAGGTGTACTCCGGTCCATTTGATTAGTCGGTCCGTATCGATACTGCGGCATCAGTTAAGTTGATTTAGCACCGTTCATTTGCAACTCGAGGCGAAGTTCTCTCGCTATGCGTCGAACATTTCTCGTTGATGACGTCTGCTGGGATAGGGTGACAATAAGGGACGGCCGCCATACACAGCGCTGGCTGCATCACTGAGGCGAGGCCTCAGTCGTCTCAGTTAAGTCGCGCTACATAAGAGCTACATGTATCTACAAAATGACCTCAGATATCTACTGAATCTCTTAATGCTGCAAATGACTGTCGAACAATTCGTTTTGCGAGTACCTCTTATCGACGAATGTAACACAAATAATTCACGAAATGGATGATCTTCCGATTTCACTACGGGCTGGCCGAGCTTCATGTTACTGATTCGAAGAAATCGGCCCTCCACACGCAATAGTTTCTGAAATGGACAATCAGTCATGTTACAAAAAGTTTACGAATAAGAAGGGAAGCACTGTTCAAGTGAACGCTACAGATAGGATATGAAACATTTTGTTCACTTTGATCTGCATGAATTGCAAGTGATTAACACACGTTTTTGAAGCTTTTTTAATTGTAAAGTCAATTTGAGATCATTGGACAGCTTAATTCCAATGTTGTACAGCTTATCATCTTGATGAATCCCGTGGAGCTCAAACGAAACGTAATCATCCAAGCATTCATTGCATTGAATGAACACCGCTGATGGACATTTCAACCTTCTCTGTACACGTTGTCACATTCACAAAAGAAATTTCCTACAGAAATACTTCAAACTATCTTGTGTAGATTCTGCGACATGGATGCGAATCTATTCGTACGTCTTTTGTTAAAAGTATTTGAAAGACATTAAGTTGATTGATTTATCTTTCTTTTCACAGAAATGTGTCAATTCTCCTTCCTATTCAATTATTTTTGTGCAAGAAACGAAGGCAATGCAAGCATGAGAAAACAAGAAATGTGCTATCTATTTAAATTCTTGAAATTTAGTTAGTAAATAAATGTGTAATTCCCATTATCTTTATTGCTGTCAACTACAGTTCAATACTAGTGCTCTCTAGATGAAGAATTTTAGTCGTTGTATTTTTTGAATATTAACTTAAATTTTGAATTTCATCTCGGTTTACTTCAATTTCCAATTTATTGTTTGACTGCATATTTGAGTTGATATGAAGTATTTGATTGATCCAAAGATGACTTGGAACTTCTTCACCTGGGCTTGGTATTGAATAATGTCCCCAGAACTGAACTATTAAAACTCAAAATGTTTTGGCAGCCGTAGATGCTGTGTTTCTTTCTGCAAGGACACACCAGTACTGCCCGGAAAGCTCCAAATTAGTTCGTTCAAAGCAAGCATATTCACCTATTCTAGATATCACAATCTAGTTTGGGCCTCTCTGAGTTGTATGGACGAGTTCCTATAGGACGGAACGTACAGTCTGCGACTGCCAGGGAAATTTGTCCTTAAATGGTTGAAGGATGTAGAGATCTTTCGATTGTAAACATTTATTGACATCAAATCCAACAATTTTGTCGGTTAGAACATTACACATTAAACATGATGAATTCCGATAGAACTATCATATGGATGATCTCAATACTTTATTCACGAACAGTATCATTTCCTCAGATACTTCAATGACAAAATATTTCTGGTTGAACATTGGACAATTCATCATGTGCTCGGAATTCTATCAAATGAGCGGAAATTTAGTTATGTGCGATATGTCGTCCTTGGTAACTTAATTTCGTGCAAATATTTGAAAGTCAATTATGAAGATAGTTCGTTGTTAGTAAATTCCTGGTCTTCCTAGACTATATATTTCAATTCACATTGCCGATGTGCGGGACAAAGCCAATAACTTTCACGCAATTTTCTGAGTGATCATCTGAGTGATATTGCCATGAACTCAGATCATCGAGATCAGTTTCGTTCAATTAATTTGATTTCAATCTTCTGGTTTGCTAATATCATGTTTTTCTAAATTGTAATGATTTTGTCAAAATATCGAATGTAATCGTCTTATCATTCGTTTGCTTCACATGGTGCTTCAAAGTGCAGTGGAAATTGATAATTTGTAGAGTTAATTTATCCGCTTATCAAGTGCTTCATTTTTAATATATTCCATGATTGCACCATTTTGTTCAAGCAATCGTTTTGTTCGATCACATGAATCAGAGTTTAAGTTATCAAGAATTGTATAATGGGAAGTTAATTCATTTTCGGTACATCTTGTGTCCTTTTACATTCAATGTCATATTTGATAGTTCAGTGATGATTTTTTAGCTCACAATAGTGAATTTACAATATTCAATGATCCCATTCTTTGATGAGACTACTCATCTACTCCTGTTTGAAATAATGACTCTTGTATTTGATTGTTGTACATATGGAGAGGGGTCAACCACTAAAAGAACTAGCCAAAACTCAGAACTAACCATAACTCAGCCGAATTATCAGCAAAGCTGGGATCTAGCTCTATCTACACTTTAGTAATAAAAACAACTTCATCTTTTCGCTATAAAAATATTTCTTAAATTAAGAAGTAAAGGAGATACGTTTGAAGAAAAGCAGTGGAAAGCTTCGATTTGTTTATGTTTTTCTTCGAGTGCTTTGTTCGATTGTTCCTTTAATTTGCATTGATCTGCTGCATGCGCACGTATATTGATGTATTTTGAGACTTTGGGTGATTTGCAGTGTCTGCAGCGAGTTCAGAGTAATTGTATCTATTCTGAATTTTAAAACAAGTTAAAATATTGATTACATATCAATTTTTGAATTGAATTCTAAATTTTGGCAAATATTTTTATAGTGATAAGATAAAGTTGCCTTTCTTACTAAAGTATGGGGCTAGTTCCGCAAAGTTATGACTAATTTTCATTTTAGTGATTGTCATATGGTAAAATGAAAACACCACTTTAATCATGAGTTCCTTTTCGAACACCGCCGGTAGTCTATCAACTCTACAAGCGGTGGTCGAAAAAGCCGTCCGGATTATGTCGGCGTTTTTTGTTTTGTAACAAGTTGGGATCCCCATATGGAAAACATGTTCTGTGAAAAGCTGGCTAGGGGATTAGTGGAAAGTGCTGTCCCTCCGCATGTTGGTGAAAGTGCCAAATTTTGATAATTATGTAGGAGTTTTGATTTTGCGATTAATATTCAACCTATTGCTGTGGATTTCTGCGTCATAAATTTGTAAGGCTTGCGTGCTGCCGATTTTTTGTGATATTGCTTCAATTAGCGTTCTTCGAGCTTTCTTCTGTCACAAATTAACGAGGAACAAATTCTTGAGATCCCTGAGATGGATGCCAGACTCATTGTAATAATATTAACTATGTATATTACTACCTTTGTAATCTATAGTTACATGTAAGTTAGTGGGGACTGATATTGTGCGAAGCCCTTATTTGATAGAGAAATGCTGGAATAAGTTGCATTTCCAAAAGATGTGATATCTATTTAGGTATCTATTTTTGCGCCATTGAAGTGCAGAAGAATATTCTGCTGAGGCAGTTGGAAGCAGTTATTTGCTGGTATATCATATGATCTTTGCTGAAGAAGTGCCCCTGCTGTTCGAGCAAAGTATTATTTAATCAAATCCATAAAATCCTGAGAGAAAAAATGAAATCATTTGACCTCAATGATCCGTAATCTGATGTGACAGTTACAAAACAGACAAATGTCCTTGTTCACTCACCCGCAGCGAAAGTTCGAACACACCAACAGAATGCCATGGTAAATACGCTTCGATCACTACTGAAATGCATGCTGTGAATGCTGAAAACTCGTGTGAAGCAGGCCCTTTTGATCAATGAACTGTAGCATCTCGGAAGTTGTACGCATGGTCTAAAAACCTATGGCTGAGTCAAATAACTTGTACAATCATTCTATGAATATGTTTCCAATTTATGAACGTTTTAATCTCTGGGGATGCTTGTTTGTGCGTCTTTACTCCCCAAGGCTGGAGGCAGAGAGGTAAAGTCGTCTTCTCTCATTCACGAGAAACATTCCTTGTTCATAAGTCCTCTGCCATCTTCCATCAGTTGTCTAAGATGGCTGAAGGCCTCTGCAGTGAAACAATTCGCATTCAAATTTATTTGTTCATTAAGACAGCTCCTAGCTAGATACAGAGAGAAGGCTGAAGATAGAACTTTCAACTTCTCCTGCCCAAAACGCTTGCGTTGCATCGTCAATTTCACAAAGAACTTTACTATTGCAGAACTGCTCCATTCTTGTCGTATGAGTGCAGTGCCGTTTAGCTCTACTCTCCTCGGGCGCTTATTCTAATGTTAAAAACATTTAATGGGCGCTATTAGCGAGTGGATGGCTGTAGCAATATTCAGCTTTATCGGAACATGATTAAATATAAACTTTCAAATTAAAAATGAAAAAATTTTCAAAATTTCGACTTTTAGGATTACCAATGAAAATTGTTCAAGATGAGAAAATTTGTTCCAAAATACAGAAGCTAAATAATCCGATGGAGTAATCCCATAGAAAGATTGGAAATACACAAATAAGAAACACGTGTAATCGGAACAGGAATATCTGTAAAGTTTTCAGATAGTCAACTGAACATCATCAACAATTGCAACAATCCCTTCCAGATTCCGATTCAGAGTACATTCGTTATCTGTAAGTTCGTCATCGGATTATTTCCTTTGTTTCCTCTATCTGTAGCCATGCTTCAAGAAGTCTTGCATAGACTGCTTTGAAAGACTTTCTCCAGCCTGCACTTGGAGCCTGTAAAATGCAGGTACATCCACCCGAAATCACTACAATATCCTGCTCGCAGATAATCTCTCTTTCAGTGAGTCAGTCTTGTGGCAGTGGTAACAGTCCTAGAAATATCCATGTCACCACTATGGTGTTTGCTGGATAATTTCTTCATTTATCCATCCGTTCGTAGAAAGCACGATTGTTGCTCTATGAAAGTTTTGAGATTGTCAGGCATAGCTATGCCATTTGAAATTTGAAGACAATAAAAGCTGACATACTTGTTCCATATGTTAGTACGGTAGAACCATGCGCTTATTAGAGCAAATGCGGCAAATGATATATTGCTAGCGGTAGTTCTGTGGTTAGCGATATGGAGGCGATGTAGAGAAGAGGAATTCTGATGTAGCCACGGATTTGAATGCCTGTTTGAATGTCCCCGTCAAGTGCGCGGAGCAGGCGATTGTCCCGTCCAAACACAGAATTAAATGTTTTGTTTATCTGCTTCGGTTTGCTAGAAGTGTGATAAATACGAAATGGATGGCACATTGAGGAACCTATTAGGTGGGCAAAAAGGAATTCCTAATACCTTACAGAGATAGGAAAAAAAGTCGTGCGTCGCTTGCGGATTAATGTGAGTTCCAGCGAAGTGCTTCGATTGCCAAAATTCCTTCAGATTCGAAGATTTCAGATCATTGCGCACAAGTTTTCTCCATAATGTTGACCCTTCCGATCATTATTAAAGAAAGTAGCAGGCGTGCGAAAATTAGTTCACTTGATGATCCTCTCCTCGGCATTGCTCACTGTATAGTGCATACATTGAATCGAAGCCAGGCATCGATGTGTGTTTTGGTGTGTGCGAAGTGATAGCACAGCACGCACGCATCTCTCACTGGCTCTGGTGTCCTTTGCTGACAGCTTATTGTTTGCCATTTCCAATAGCAAACTATACACGAATTATCTGGAATTATCTGGAATTATCCATTCGAGAAGGAGCAAGTTGTGTGATGTGATGTGCCATTTCGATATTAAGGTTACATACAACTCTTCCTTTCTAGGAAACCGAAGCGCGCGCAGATGAATCTAATTCTGTGCGTCCAACACCTGACAGCCACCAGACCCCCTCCCAAGTGGGTTGACACCACAACCCACTTCGCAGTCACAACAGCTCCAAGAAACGAAGTACTCTCTAGTAAAGAACTGAAATAATGTGAAACTTAAGTGGTTATTAATGAAGGTTGAAATTAAAGATAATTGATCACCAATATCTCAATATCAGTTATGAAACTTCAGCCACCGATATTTTCAGTCAATATTAGTTGAGCGCATTTTTTAATCTGAAGAGCTTCATTACTTACAAGTGAATATGGGCATACTAGTTTTGGGAGTACAAACGATTTGTAAGACATGCGATGAATTGATGACTTCGATCTGAACACATCTATTAACTGCAGGAACATTGAAAATGTTGCTAGATATTGGAAAATGCAAGTCATTGATTCATACAGAAAACGATGAGCGCTATTGATACTGATCATGCCGATGTATTTATCCTAGGAATGACAGAGAGAGAACATTGATGGAGAACTGCATTGAGTTTGTTTATTTGATTACTATAGAGAAGCAACATTCCTGTCTCCCCACAGTAGTTTGCCAACTTTATGTACAAATAGCTCAGAATCAAACATTTCTGATGTCGTGAAAGACATCGGATCAATCACTGTCCATTTTCAAGGCGAATGCATCGCGTAAATCCTTCTTATCAACTTACATTATTAACTTAGGGAATTTATTATTGGAGAGAAGATTTATCACGTGACGAATGAGGTCACATGATCTCTTGAATCCCGTGATAAATTCAGTTTCAAATGAATTAATTTTTACTCCGTTGATAATGGAGGACAGTGAAAGTACGAGCGTCGATCTTTTTATTGTTTTTTTCACTTCCATCAACTGTTCTCTGAATGGATTGTGTTTTGTCGATTGCATGGGATTGGTAGTGGCATCTTATATCTACATCAAGCAAAATTGATATTCAAGAGTTAGTATGAATAAGCGTGATTGACAAGCACTGAAGATAGGAGGAATAAATCACATGAATACAGTTATGGGAATCCTCATGGCTTGATAGCTAGAGACCCTCATCTCTCAAGATTCTACAAATTCGACAAGTACTTGTAGTCAACTTAAGTATTCTTTAAGCAAATGTTGCTTCAAAATAAAGACTTTTTGCAAGTCATTCAAAATCAATGCAAACAAAATAAAGGAAAGGTTTTTAGAAACCGTTTTTCAATGAATTCCCATTACACCTTTTGGCATCAAGCATTTGAAGCAGAAAAATGGTTGAATTAACTATCTTACACACTTCAGCTTTGTAGTTGGAAAGAGTCAGGAGTATTTCATGTTGTATCATTATTGTTCTTCTGAAAAAATTTTCGACTGCTTATCAAGCTGAAATAGGTAGTTATCGTGATTTTCTTCTGTATCAGCCACATTTCTTAACCTACTGTACTAGCATGGCCCATCATTCATCATCTTTCATGTCAGGTTAATTCTTCTTTTGCTATTGGTAAAGATAATGTAGCTCAGTAGAACCTGCTCATATCTACAATGCATCATACCATATCTCCTCATTGTAAATATCATTTTCAAAATAACTGCTATTAGCATCCATAGATTCTTTTGTACCTGAAGTTGACTGATGGTTGCCGGACAGCAGTCGAAAAACGTTGTCCGTGAATGAAAGAACAATAATAACATCATGAAATACTCATGACTCTTTCCAACTACAAAACTGAAAATGACTAGTCACGGCCTCTTTCATGCAATATCTTGCAAGAGTTCCTGCTTCATTTTTCTACGCACAAACAAAGCATTCTGCATAATGTCAACTTTTTCGAGAGGTACTCAACGAGGTCAGTTAAGATTCTGCTCGTATTTTGCCAGTTAGATCTGACATGTAATTCCTATGTAAATGTATGTAAGCACTTACAAGTGAGGCATAGTCAACATGTCAATCTGTCTGACTATCTGTTCATGTTTGTAAATTTTGGGCGCTATCCATTTTGTTACCTGATCCTTCGATCCTTTCCATCGGGAATATTTGTTGTTCTGTTATACTGAATTGCTCGTAGAGCAAAAACCTGACGCAACATGATGAAATTGAGCAACATTCATCTGTATTGACGCAAATGATGCGCATTCTAACATGTAGACAAACTATTATTGCTCTATTTGTCGTTCTGCGGAATAGATAAAGGTTGAAACTAATCATTCAAACTCATCAACTCCATGAATTCCACATGTTAGTGTTTTGTACAGAAGTTGAGAATCGCAAATTGTAGAATCATAAATATCTGCATGACATCACATCGTGTTCTACCCTCTGAGTGACAATCATAGCAGTGCCACTGATGTCTATAATTGTGGACTCCTTTCCTTATGTCTCTATCAAGTTAATGCTTCGTTTCTGTTGTTCCCAACTGATGATTTTTAAAAGATCTTGTGCACAGAAACCGTCTGTTTGATTGATGAGACCTGGATACTTCATTACACTGGATCGTGGTGTGATCGTAAAGGTTGTGACCTGATAGCACCCCGCATCGCATTTCCGAGCTTGCTGATTACATAAGGATGACTTAGTTGGTATTACAACCTGCAGACAGACAGACAAGTTCAATATCAGACAATTTGAGAAATCCGATTCACGACGTATGTTCACATTAAACATTTGCCTCGTGAGGATAGAGTTTGGGAAGGTTTCGGATGTCATTCATGTCTATGAAGTGGAAGCCTGCTGATCAATCACAGCTGAATCTGATAAGGGAAGTTAGAGAAGATGTAGTTGAGATATGGAGAGAGTGATCGAAGTCTTCTGACTGCTTTTTGTGATCACATGGGTCCACAACCAGATGACACAGTGATCAAGGGAAAAGGTAAAGACGGCTGGTAAACTCCCAAGGTCAGACCGTACGCCGAGCCGCTCATAAGTATTCTGTGATGCAAACCTGAAAACAGACGATGTCAATATGACATCAGAAATACAGAAATTCACTGAATTGAAGCTTTCAATCAATTGGTTAGTAGTTTTCCAAATGTGTATTAGATGATAAGTGTGCGGAAATGTGTTTTTGATAAAGATGCTTCACTTCATTTGCATAGGCCTATTCACATGAGAGTATTTGCAAAAATGATTCTCTTATTGATGGAAAAAATGAAAATTTGTGTCCTAACTTATACAAATCTTTATCAATTTGCATCCTACAAGTATCTAGGAAATGTATCTACAAGACAAGGGTGCATAAATGCGTTTTTGACCTAGCGGCTTGAACAGCTATGCGTTTTCACAATACAGTAGTTGCAGAAAGCAATCGTTTATTCATGGTAAAACTTGCAGATTTGCTGCTTAACTTGTACAAATCTGCATCCTTTTGCATCTGCAGATATTTAAAAGTATTGTTGAACTAGCGACTGAGAAATCTAACCTGTTGAAGAGGACATAATTCAGAAAGCATAGCTGATATTGGTGAGAGCCATGCGGAAGATAAATGCAGTTAATGAGACAAAGCTACAGCGCTTCATTTTGATTGGCTGTTGCAGATGTCTAAGATCTATATCTGCGATTTCATTGGAGTAAGCGTGTATTTATATTTCGAAAAGACTCATGACTTCAAGTGGAAAGTTCGAGGTGTTCTACTGACTAGATTTTCCAAGATTTTTGATATATTGATAAGGGATTTTTTCTCTACAAGATAAACCCACTCTTGAAACTATTGCAATTTGTGGCGGATTAAAATATATATTGCCTGGACTAAAACTTAATGCGACAATCATGTTCTGAATGTACAAATGTATAGTGTATTGCACATACAAATTGAAGTGGACGGTCCAAGTGCAGGAATCCCAAAACGAAGATCTCCACTTAATATAAGTGTTCAATGATACATCGAGGCCTTTCGTGCGTCACAGGCGACCATCCTCAGGTTAAGTACATGAAATTGATCTCTAAAATCCCTGGCAATGCGTCATATAGACAACCGAATTCTACCCTAGGCTAAAAATAAATCAATATAATCGAAAAACATGTACCTGATGTCAGGAGGTGACGAAATAGATGCACTCGTGCTTCTACAGTCGTAATAGTAGCGTCGCAATAACGCGCAAAGAATGTTTTTGCTTTCTTCTACCCGACGATTTCACTTCAAATTTTGCGAGTCAATTTTGCCGCCTGATAAGCTCCGCAGCATTGTCCTATTGTTACAATTTGTAGTTGATAGTGGGAACTTTGAATGTTTGTAGTATGGCGTGATCGTTACGAGAATCACATGATTATCTAACTTCATTCAATCGGCATTTACACTTGAATCAATTCGTCTTATCAATGAACTGTGACCTTCTAACTTCAATGATCGTTCTATTGAAAACAAGTTTTTAACTTATCTTTGAACAATGTGAAAAACGTGACTGGTAATGATGACCTCCGTAAGATTGATAAACACAAGTATTCTGGTACATCACCTGATTCGTAGAAATGATTTCTGTTGAACGCATGTAAGATCGATAACATGCGCTTGCACAATTTACGAGAAAATGTAAAGTAATTTAAGATGAAATTTAGTGAGATAAGAATGCTTCATTCATGTACACTTGCAAGTTAGTTGCTTATCTAACAGCATTCATTTCGTTATATGTTCAATTGTCAGAGCATTCGCCGGAGTTTTACAAGCTTAGTTTTTAGGTAGTAACTAAAACTAACTGACTAACATTAATATCACACAAGATCATGCACGACATTGACAAGAAATGCAAGAATTGAGACTTCTGCTATATTTATGCTCTACAACCTGCATTTCTGTATTCAATTTTCCTTTTGTCTTGTTACTATTCTTAGGATTTGTTAGTTTCGGCTGCTTTCAATTTTTACACATCACAGTCCACCGAAAAGCCTAAGCCATTTTCCACTGGACTGTCAGAGGGGCAACTCTGACTTCTTAAGTCACGACATGTAGGTGCTAAAGGCATTCAGTGTCATCTCAGGACAAATTCCGACCATCCAAAATGTCATCATCAGTGACATCAGGTCAGTTGAATTACAGCTTGAAATCCACCTCGAATGTCAATGGACTGACGAACTTCAACCAATTATTGAAAAATTATCTTCAATCACTATGCAACTAAGTACTCATACCTGATAAAACTTGTTACAAAAATCCTATTTTCTTTAACTAACACTAGTGACACAATATTTCAGGGCAATCTCGATCAATTTAGATACGCGATGACATCATTACTTAATGCCATTCGCCTTATAAAAGGGTATAAGGTTCATTCTTGTTCTCCATTATTATTTCAATGGCATAATGGCCATGAAATATGACCCTTCTACCATTATCACGCAAATGGACGTAATCGGAAGTCGTTGAGAAAGACCTCCGAACTTTATCACAACTCGCAGCCGTCCTTAAGGTCGACAAGTTTCGGCATTGATTGATATCACCTTGTATGAGTTGGGGTTGACTTTTGACACGCTAAAGCACACTTCTTGCTGAAATCATATCGAAAATTACTTGTGCAACAAGTTCTTGATTCATCTATTTCCTGTGATTTGGAGCTCCCAGCGAGCATTCTCACATTCCGGTGCAGGTTGGACCACTTACAGACCGTTTCATAATTCATTGCAAAAATGGAAAAATGATAATTATTCCATCTTTTCTTGTGTGTTCTGCTTAGTCGAAGTCTAATTCAATGGTGATAGTCTAATGTTTACATGCATAGTCCTTCCGTAGACATCAGTGAATAAGATAACCACAATTTCATATGTCATAAGTCTGCTGACCACCACTGACCGGAGGCAACATGAAAAGACTGCCACATAAATATATGGAGACTCACAATTTACTTGGGATTAAGTTTATTGATGTTGAACTCCTATTTCAATGAATAAGATGAGTCGGATATTTTTCAGCAACAATTTTCTGATGAATCTTGTTCGTGGCGTATCTTTTTGCACATTCACACAATCTTTAAATCAACTCATTATGAGATAATTGATGGAGAGATCAGTCAATTTTCATTAAAAAAATACAATCGTCTTCCTGTTCGATTTCTGCGTCAAAGAAACCTTCCGTTTTCTTTTGTGAAACCCATGTCCACAACACTGATCACCTATGGAGATTAACATGCACCAAAGAAGTCCGTGGAGCACGAGGCCTCAGATGGTGAAGTTTTTAAAATTGAACCAGAAATACAACACAATTTGCGTTTGAAAATGGGTTGACATTTTGTGCGATTATTTTTGAAACGATGCAGCTTATGTCAAATCAATCATCCAATGAAGGAACCGGACTGGACTTTAGGATCTAGGACGAGTGACGAAATTCATCGCTGTAGAATCTAGGCCAATTTGATGGGAAGACCGATTATTAGTTTGTTGGGTATAATCGCTTATTATATCAATTGAAATAACAAATTATTGATTAAATTACGATCCGCATATGTGCCATATGCTGATTCAACAGAGTTGTGTGGAATAATTGCGTTCAGGAGAAGTTAGTATTTTGAGAAACTGTTGATATTATCCGCAGCCTTGCTGAGTAAATAACTGAAGTACTGCAAGAAGGCTTCTAGAGAAAAATGCTGTGATTCATATCGATAACCGTGGTTGTGAACTGTGAATTTTGGTAAAGTTTCCTTTAGGCTTATAATGCACAAGGTCAGTTTATTAACGTGTTAAGATAGAGCTCACAAATTACAGTAATTTCTTGCTTTTAAATCGATGAGATAAAAGGTTTTCGCTACAATGCCATTTTTTGTCTTCTAACTGCTCAATAACGGTGTTTATAAAGTGTCAAAAGCATTGATTCACAGAATTCAAGCAGTTCATTCAATTTATCAAAGAAAGGAATTTCAGAAGTGTACATATTGGCTTGATTGATAAATCCTTAAAACTCTGCCTTTTCGCCGTTGTTTAAGGTAATGAGAGAGCTGCTGTGTTGATGGTAAACTCTGTCACACGTTTAGGCATCGATCGATGTCAATGTTGCTTGATGTTATAAAGAATAAATTAGTGAAGCATGCAGTAGCTGTAAGTAACTTCAAGTAATGCATTGTAAGTAAGTTTATCAAAATTATCTTTTGTTCCAAGAAAAGTGCCAAAATCGTGAATCTATAAATGTGCACTTGCAAGTAGCCGGTAGCTAGCATCATCAACCACCGGAGGCCGCTTGTATTCTGCTGCCATTGCCATGACAACGCCTGTCGACGGCGTAATGTTGTTTGCTATGCCGGTCTACGGCATAAAGTGTCAGACTTCTATGGCTAAATAACTCAGACTTCGGCATGATGCTTACTACACTGTCCGAGCACGGAAAAGGTCCATCTCACCAATGCCAGCTATGTTTTCTGAATTATGTCCTTTCCAAGCGGCTAGATTTCTTAGTCACTACTCCAAAAATAACTTGTAGATATCTGCAGATGCAAACTGATGCAGATTTGTACAAGTTAAGCAGCAAATCTGCGAGTTTTCCCTTCAATAAACCATTATTTTTGCAACTACCATCTTGTGAAGACGCATAGCTGCTCAATCCGCGAGGTCGAAAACGCGTTTGCGTATCCTTGTCTTGTAGATAACTTTCTTGTGTGCAAATTGATGAAGATTTGTATAAGTTGTGACATTTGATTTTCATTTTTTCCATCAGTGAGCGAAGTACTGTGTGGTGAATGAAAAAATGAAGCCTTTTACGTCACTACTTCCCATACTTGGGGCTTGGACGGTGCTGACATAGCCAGACTTATGGAGCGTTGTAGTACTTTTAGTCCGGATGCCCTTCCTGACCACTTCCAATGACACCTTCGGTGCTCGACCTCTGGACCAAAAGATGGCTAGGCCAAGCACTTAACCACTGTACCACGGAGACCACGGTGAATATGCGTAGAAATTCAAGTATCTCTATCAAAAACAGGTTTATGCAAGCTTATCATCTGATACACATTCTAAGGCACCTGTAGATGCAAATTGATCCATTGAATGCACATTGTACACTGTACAGCAACAATTTAATGCTCCCATTATGTGTGGTGTGGCAATGTTCCATTATTTTTATTGATTCCATGATTTCTCATGCTCAGTCAGTGACTGCCGTTGAAAATCCTTGGGATCAATCCGAAGAGTTTGATATCACAGATACGATGCGGCAACAAGTCAACAAATCAGGATGATTGATGAGAAAGTGTTAAAGGAAAATTATCACACGAGCAACTGCTTGCAGAGAACTAAAGATGATTAATTCATGCTTAGGAGAAATCATTGATGGGAATCGATTGACAGAATTTGACTCTATTGTCTGAATTTTCAATGCGAAAAGATAAAGTCTAGCCTGAGGAATTAATGGCTGCGTTAGCTATAGTTCCCTTCTTATCGAATTTAGTGATAGGAAGCGACTATTTCCGCTGCTTGATAAAACAATCAGGAGGTGAATTAGTATCTATTTGTCCTTTTATAGGCAGAGATGCCTTTTTTAGGAGTCCGATTGTCACTCAAATTTTCTCATCAGAATCAAAAAATGATGATGGGAACCATGTGTCCTTTAAATTTGCACTTCAATCAATTGCTGTCTAACAACACATTCCTTGGAAAATGTGTGTGTGAGAACTTATTCATTAGCGACGAGACAAGAGAAACTCTGATGACGTCAATGATCTGTTTTCCCCGGAAAATTAAGTTTAAATACGGGCTTTTGATTTGCAGTCGCTCTAAGTAATTTATGTTTTCTCAGGATTAGACGCGAGAGGGATTTGGTTGCCAACGGATATAAATAGAAGATGGGCGAATGTCTGGTTTGTTTTCCTTTTTTTCTGTTTGATTGCGTCTATCTGCTTGGTGCAAGTCTCGCGCGGTAAGATGACAGGTGACTAGAAAGGATTCTGTATGCCAGAATTGAGAAATTCTTGAAGTCCAATGTGAATAGTTGAACAAATTGAGCAAATGAATTTTTAATAAATGAAACGAAATTTTCTTTTCCTCTCTTCTCTTTTAACGTTTGTCGGCATTTGTCGTATCAGACGAGATTGACATTTAAAACCACAGCAGCATTCAATTTTAGAACTGGAGGAATACGGGTCAATATGCCGAGTTTTCAATTACGCATGGAAATGATTATGATTTATCATACAAATCCATCATAGAAAACATGCCTGATATTTCAGACTTGAAAACACATATTTGATACCTTCTTAGCTTGAACTAACTTCCGTTTAATATAACCTGAAGTAAACTAATGAAATTAGGAAGGATATTTGGGGTGAAAGCAGAGATGCTATAGATTCTTCGGGTGGCCGTTGAGTTACCTACCGCCCTTAGTCGACAGAATCAGTTATCGTCTCGGGTGACGCTTATATCATTATATTTGTCTCTGTGGATGTATTGTAAATATCCTGTCACTATATCTCACCTGTAAAGCGGATTATCTCCCGCGCGGGAGATAATATTTGCTCCAATCAAGGATATCTACATAGTAACGGGATGAGACACTCTTTTCTGCATTATACCAACTTGGTGTTACTTGCGAATAGCTACAACGCTAATCGAATGAGCATGATGTTGTATTTGTGATTTTTTTCATTTACTTCGCTACCATTTGTCTTTATCTCGGAAAAGCATGTACATGTATCACCGGAAGCCTAATATCGTCCTCTTTCTTGGTGTCCCATTGCAATTCAGAAAAAATGCTTCAATCATTAACAAGGCGTATTTTGACATAGTTGACCAGTTTGCGAGTCAGGCGATGCATTTCACAGGCAAGTAAAGATAGTTTCTGACTCGGATCTAATTTATTGGTCGAAAATAAAAGGATTTAAAGTTACAGCGTGACGGGCCTTCGGCGTCCAGCGCCTTCTATCCAGGCGTATTTTGATGGAATTTTAGGTAAATTATGATTTATGTTGTAAGCCTTGCTGCTGATTGTTTAATAAGATGTTTGACAGAATTATTTTATCTTGTTACTTTTTAAACAATATTTCGGAAGTATGATTCCATTTTCAAGCTATACAAGATAAAAATCTTTGCATAAAGACTTGTATAAAGTCTCACCCCTGGCTTGCTATTATGGATGGCTTTGTTGCCTTGAGTGGGACAGGGATAAGTAAAAAGTATTAGTAAAAATCTCTACCAAAACTTAACTTTGGTTTCTTATTTTCTCCACTTGTTATTTTTAAGTTAGCTTCTCGTCAAGTCCATGACGAACTCTCATTATTGTTCTTAGATTGTGAAAATAAAATCGATTATAAGTTTTAATTCATTTCCCTTCCTGTCTTAACTGGATCGGCTAGCCTTCATTCGTATTTCAATCCCTACTCTGTACTGGAGTAGGTTACTCTTATGTAGTTAGTATTAATTTATATTCATTCGTTCATGACTTTTAATTACCTTATTATTTACAGGATTCTCTACTAGGGTAGTTGTTTAACTTTGGCATCTTCCGTTTCCTGGATCCTTCGAATCATTTTGACCGTGTCGTGTCTTAATTCGATTGGAAAGCGTCTAATTTGGCAATGTTTTTCTCTTGCCTGCGAAAAATAAACCCTAAAGCGCTCCTGATGCATGCGTGACAAGTCCCCACTTCCGAGCTACATATACTAATTTCATCGAGGAGAACTAATTTGCCGCATTACAGGCAAATTTTGTCATCAGAATTATCTGCTTGAGAACTGTTTCGAATATCGATCGTCTTTCATCTCCAAATGTAGTTTTCATTTTAAGACGAATGTAAACAAAGGAGTGAAAAGATAATGCGTGAGCATCAAGTAATCAAAATATATCAACTTTCAAGGTTCGTATCTCGTTTGCTTGTTTGTAGTTGATTTTTCAATATCCTTGCGGCTTTCAATAGCTTTCCTGCAGAATTTGAACCTGATCGACGATAGAATCACTCACTAGCCATGTTTGATAGTTGCATCCTGTCAAATGTTGTTATCGCTTTTCTTTCTTTCAGTCCATCAACGCCACTTTTGACCAAATGACGGAACTACTTCAGAAAAGACGAGATGACCTCCTCTTCCTGGTACAAAAGGTCGGTGCGGAAAAGCGCGCATCATTACGTGAGCAGCTTGAGGCAATTGACGCAGAGAAAGAGAATGTGAGACGTGACTGCGACCAATTTCAACTCTACCGGGTGAGTTCGGGTCACAGAGGAGATGAGAATTCCTCTTTATTAGTGAACTACGCTTGCATCTACACGAATGCCTTGTCAGCATATTCAAAATTCATTCTGCTACATCGAGGTGAAAGGTTAAAACATTGCTTAATTAACATTTTGTGGTAGATGCAGTTGGACTCTATCAACAGAGCGTGATCATTATCGATTCCCCCTTCTCTTGAAAATAATCAATTCTCACGTTATGAGGAAACATGGGCGACTATTCCCAATCATGTCAAATTCAGCAGTCTTTGTACTCTTAATAACGCGCAAAATGCAAATTTCATGATATCTCAACAATTCTGCATTTTCTTGCAAATTCCACATTTTAGTTTTGATATGCATGTGCTCACATACACCGGCAGCATAGAGAGACCTGTTTGAGATTATTGTGTGACTGGTGTTGGTGGCGCAAACTTCATCAATTGGTGGTGGAGAATGAGAAGGCTCTTGATCATAAGTAAGTAGGCCTAGTCACTTCAGCGACAAGAGCGACTGCTTGGATTAACAGAGACTGAAGCGACTGCTTGGATTAACAGGGACTGACGCGACTGCTTGGATTAACAGAGACTGAAGCGACTGCTTGGATTAACAGAGACTGAAGCGACTGCTTGGATTAACAGAGACTGAAGCGACTGCTTGGATTAACAGAGACTGAAGCGACTGCTTGGATTAACAGAGACTGAAGCGACTGCTTGGATTAACAGAGACTGAAGCGACTGCTTGGATTAACAGAGACTGAAGCGACGGCTTGGATTAACAGGTACTGAAGCGACTGCTTGGATTAACAGAGACTGAAGCGACTGCTTGGATTAACAGAGACTGAAGCGACTGCTTGGATTAACAGAGACTGAAGCGACTGCTTGGATTAACAGAGACTGAAGCGACTGCTTGGATTAACAGAGACTGAAGCGACTGCTTGGATTAACAGAGACTGAAGCGACTGCTTGGATTAACAGAGACTGAAGCGACGGCTTGGATTAACAGGTACTGAAGCGACTGCTTGGATTAACAGAGACTGAAGCGACTGCTTGGATTAACAGAGACTGAAGCGACTGCTTGGATTAACAGGGACTGACGCGACTGCTTGGATTAACAGGTACTGAAGCGACTGCTTGGATTAACAGAGACTGGAGCGACTGCTTGGATTAACAGAGACTGAAGCGACTGCTTGGATTAACAGGTACTGAAGCGACTGCTTGGAGTAGTAGGGACACCCTAGTTGTATTCATCATCTTCCGCTTTGGCTGCGGTATTCAGCATATTTCTATAATTCGTCTACGTCGTCACCAGATCTGCAGCAACTGGAAACTCGTGCTCCACGTAATTGAAATTGTTTCTTACAGCCATGTGCCTTTTACATTCACAACCACTGACTTAGACGTTGACATGTGGTAGTCCTTTATTCCGTTAATGCTAGTGCAAACTGCTATTTGCTACTTCATGACTGCGACCAGTATTTAGTCTGATTACATGAGGCCATCGACAGAACCAGTAAAGCTCTGCCAGCAGGTATGTCGTCACTAAGTATTCATATAGTCTCACATGTTGCAGTCTGAGGCATTACAGTTGTCACCTTAGTTTGAGAATACTTCGTTTCTGTTGATAATGTTGCAGTGGCGAGTTTATCTACATTTGGCTGATAAAATTGGAATCACACGTTGCTTTCGATAATCTCGTCAAGTTTGTGTGCTTATCAAGTTATCATATGATTATATTGTGTATCACAACATTTGTTTGTGAGTCTGTGATTGATAATGACAATGAATTATTTAGTATGAACTACTTAAAACCCTGTCATTAATCAAGTTAACATTTTGAACTTAGTGTAATTAGTGATATATGTCAGCTGAAATGACTGATTATAACGATAAGAAATGTTAATAGACAAAAAGTTAGATAGCTCCATAAACGGTGTGGTTTCACGTATGCCAGTTAAGGCTGAAGATGAAGTTTATACAAGCACGAATTCAGATTTTCCAACTGAATTGTCGGATGTGTATCTAATATCGAATAGCAAAATGTCAACCTATTTTGAAAATCAGTTTGTGAGTTCGGATGCAATCAATTGATTCCGGACAAATCACTATACTTCAGACTTCAGTCACTGCATCAGGGCTCAACACAAAGTCCTTTCCTTATCTTGACCTCATCATGTTTGTAATTGTCGGACCTGCACGAAAGTTGCTTACTGATGACATCATTCTGTAGAGCAAAGGGCGTCAAATGACTGAGCAAAATGGAAAATAGTGAGCTACTTAGGAATCAATGGAGGAAAAGTAGAATATGAAGCTTTAACGTCCAAGCCCCATAGGGGGGGGGGCTTGGACGGTGCTGACACAGTCAGACTTTTCTGGAGATTACTGCTAGTCGGGATGCCCTTCTTGCCGACTTCTAATGACACTTTCGCGGCTCGACCTCTGGACCGAAAGATCGCTAAGCCAAGCACTTAACCCCTGTGCCACAGAGACCACTCAGTTATAACTGTCCGTCCAGAGCATATGTTTTTCAGTAATAAAGGAAGACCTCAAAAAGAACCTGAAAGACCGGGTTACAGCGAATCGAATCAAATGGAAGATGCAAAGAATATGTTTCTGATATCCAGCCGATTTTTATTATCCGAGCAGCATTCGGCGATCTTATAGGTTTCGTGGTTGATTGATTTTATCATTTCGGCTTCATCTGAAGAAGTTGAGAACGTGTAAGGGATTCTATCGCGCAAGTCCTTAAGATTGACGAAACATGCTGCGAGTGAATAAGATGATGAGATCTGCGTCACACTCAGCATTGCTGTTCTCTAAACTTTGGGATCTCTTCTTCTTATGTGTTCTAAAGAAAATGGCAGTTCTATCAAAAATTCTGGGTCTCTCAGTTTTTAGTGCACCCAATAAACATGTTTTGTGACTTTCTAGCCTCAGAAATATTACATAACCGAAAGGTACTTGAGTCAGCTGTCCTTATAGAGTTAATCTTTGATTTTTTTATTGCTTGGACATTGTTTGCTTTGATGTTGCCGCCTCTAGCGGTAGCAACACTCGTCACTTCGCTTATAATGGAATAATGTTTGACTTCTCATTCCGGGATAGCGTGGGACTGCGCAACGGCATTTTGTGAGGACTTGCGCGGCATAAAATATACATGGGAAACCATAGAATTCATGGTCTTTAAATGAGCGATTTCCAAGACGATATAATGGCTGTTTAGTCGCCCTTTCACTAGAAAAGTAACAATGGCAAGTGAACTGAAAGTGAAGAGGTAACTGTCTCCGAAATTCAGAACGTGTGAAGATGTGAGAATGTGTCTTAAATTTCATTCAGCAATTGGAGTTTTCAAAACATTGACATTGATTTAAAACATCAAATTCGAATCAACATCAACATCGAAGTATTTTCATTGTCAGCATTTTCAGCTGTATAAACAGAATGAAAGTCCATAAAAGTGTTCACTGATATTGATAATATTATTTGAAATTTACAAAGTCTTGTTCAACACCGGCGAGAGTCAGTTACAAGACAGATGACTACCTCGATGTTAAGGCAAGTCAATCGATAATCAAAAATGCGATTTGTGGAAAAACATGGATATCTGAGATGCATTGTTGATACTTTTATACATCAGATTGTAACACATTTCATTCATTTGTTTAATGAATGTGTGATGTATTTCAATTACGCAAATTGAGTCGAATAGACATGAAACATTGGTCCTTGTATTCTCTCCCTCTCCTACATTTTTGTTGCTGACACTCGTTATTGCTGCATCGTGGACGATCTTTTCTTGTTCCTGTGAGCAGCCTCACCGCTACCATCGCAAAAGCGTTGAGTGTGTAAAATTCCTCTGGCTTGTAGAACATCTACAAGTTCATGAGTTTGATTCAATGATTTGAGAATAACTTCTAACACGTTTTTTCGAATGAATCTCATGCGATTGAATTTTAACACGCTGCAGATCCCTGTGTAATCTGTACATCAGCCGAAAATTGCTAGGCACAGCTGATAATTTACCAAGCATTACTACTTGCATTTCGTGCAATACATGCCTCATATGTCATCTCACTTATTCCATGTCTTCATAAATCTGTTGATTTCTTTGTAATATTTGTGTTCTGTGATGCCGCTGAAAGATGTTTCATCATGGGATTGTGTTTGTTCCTTATGAGGGACGAAAGAAACGTAGCATCAGATACAGACAACCATATTCGAATTTGACAAATATAACCTGTACCGTATAGCCCCTGCTTGCAAATTGCAATTAACTGAATGTCGCTGCTCAGCACAGTTATCACTATTTGACTTTCGGCAGATGAGATCGTCCCATCCATGATGTCTTTGCTCATCTCCTCTTGCTGATACTACATTTGTTGTAATTGATTCTCACCATGAATATCAATTCAAGAAATTTTCAGAAAAGATGACATTTCCTTGTATTAACTAAACATCATAGTCATAATCATTTTCTTTTCTATAGTTTTTATACAGTCATCATGTCATAACAGAAACTGTTGAATCTAATTATTTTGTATACACGTATATCTTAACTCGATGATTTCTACAACTCTTCTTCTCTACTTTGATTTGCCTTGATGAGGTAGAAAAAGTTGTCTTAATAATTGAATTCAAATTCATAAAATGCCATCCATGCTTTGAAACTAACCTCGGAACGCTACAGTTATCTGCATGAGTTAGAGACCGCACATAGAACCTGCTGCAGTGCAGTCTTCTTTACTTTATCATAAACCATATATTGTGAGATGATTTCTGGAATCTAAAAGTCCATATCGCAAACGGTCTTGAAGCTTCTGCTTATACCCAAATTTTTCGATCTTTACCTTTTCGATTTACCCTTTCTTCGATCGCAAATACTATAAATCTTTTTAATATTTGATTATTACATTCAGTTTCGGCCCACAAAATTTTTTATATCAATAGAATTATTAATTTAGTTTAAAACTCTTGTGTAAATTATTATATTAACTTTTATAAACGTAAATGTAATTACTATAATAAATTATGACCAAGTCCATTATTCGTCCTTTGATGGTGTTTTGTTGTCATCTGTGGGCCGGCGCCCCACAGACTTATCTTAGCCTCCTTGAACGGGTTGAGAAACTTGTCAAGAATCTTATGGATGAAAATTTGCTAACAAGTTGCAGCCGCTCTCCGTCAGACGGGATGTTGCTTCACTCAGTCTCTTGTACAGATATTATTTCGGTAGAAACAGCTCTGCAGTAAATGAGTGCGCACCAAAGCCTAAGATCTTCTCCAGAAGCACACGCAGAGCTAACGCCTTCACATGCTATCATGTGAGCTTGGAACGCTCACCTACTGTGAGTCGCTGGAAAAGCTATATTGTCGCACGGTACAGCTTCCCCTGACCAATAAAATCTTGATACTTTTCGGAGGCGTGTGAACAAGTTTCTGATGGGGACAAATTAATCAGATTAGAAGATCGGTGCTTTTGCTTTTGTATATTTGAAATAATCTAATTTAATCAGTTTTCATTGAGCAGCCCCTGGCTTCGTTCTTGGCTCATAGCTGTGCTTACTTCGCTGGTAAATAGAATAAATTCTCCCACTCACAATACCGTATTCTCACAGCGAAATTTGTGGAAAATTCGCATTCTATTCCATTTGATATCAAAAATGGCTGTGCAGGTCAAGTTTCAGTTCTGATATTTATTCACTCTTATGAAACTGGAAACTCGATCAGAGAAATTATTTACTTACGAATTGCAATTAAGCCGGGAGGTCTCATTCAATTTGCAATGCTTTCCATTTGAGTTGGGAATAAACTGAAATATTGAAACGCTTTATTATTCGAAAAAATGGGAACGTCGAGCACTTCCTCTTCCTGTGTATTAGGAAGTAACTATTTTAGGATAGATTTGAGAAACGAAGGCATCGTCAAGTGTGAAATTATTGATATTTGCAGTTTCTGATGTGAATGATTGCCCACAGACGTTTCAATATAGTCTCTGAACAACTCTCCCATATCGTGGGAATCTGCTTGGTTGTCGTTGCAATTCGACAGTAAATACTGATGATTTGAAGTGAGGTGAGGTGTAATTGGTAAGAGTTGTTTCTGTGTACCGTATCCATGTCACTCATGTTGTGGGAGTGCGCATGCTGATGATGCATTCCTTCTAGATAACATAATTCATTTTACCAGAAAAAATTGAACTATTTTTAGATGTACTATGATGAACACTCCTCAACCATGGTGATGAGATGCTCGTATGAAGATTGATGCGAATGCAGGTCGGTTCCCTTGTGACGAATTTCAATTTGCATTATATTCTTTCACGTTTTGCTTTACCAATATTAATTTTCAAAGAATTATGGTGTATTGTAATTGAGATGTTCTACTGGTAGATTCTTGATCTGTTCGGTTCAAGTTTTTGATCAACAAGGTTCAATCGAGATATTGATAGCTTTAGAAGTTCTAGTAGACAATGATGGTGCGCTAGATAGAATGGTATGGAGTGGTGGTCGAAGGTGACAAAACTGAATGGCGAAGACTAACTAGAACCTAGAGTAGTGCAATTTCCTTTCGTAGGAAAGTTCATAACGCACTCAGAAAAGGAGAATCTGTGAAAATAATATAACATAAAGCAGTATAGACAGGTATCACTGCAAAAATAGTGGTGTTTTGAAGGACTGTCATCTGAAGATGAACATGTATTTAGATCACTTAATTCTGGCTATTATGCGGTTACACATGTGCGGATTGTAGTGTTATAAGCAGTGATCTCCGTGGCGCAGTGGTTAAGTGCTTAGCCTAGTGATCTTCTGGTCAAGAGGTCGAACCCCGAAAGTGTCATTGGAAGTTGTCAGGAAGGACTAGAAGATCTCAACGCATCAGAGTAAAGTCTGACTACGTCAGCAACGTCCAAGTCCCCAGTATGAGGGAGTAATGACGTTTAGCAATCATCATTGTATGGGAACTGTGGAATGTCGCAACACCTTAACTAAAAAATAACCTAGCCTACAAGTTGTATGGTATTAAAGCAGACTCGTCTCTGTCTGCTGCTATACTGTGTCGCCGAGCAACTACTCATCTAGCTCAAGTTTAGTATGAGCCTTCTGGTGATCATGTGAGGAAGCCGCAAATACAAGTACCGGCAATTCCAAAACTTAGTCCAAGCTGTGCGTAATCAGCGTCGAAACCACATCCACCTTGTCGCAATGCAGTAAGAAGCATGCTAGATGAGTTTTCAAGTCATTCTTGTCGAGCATTTTCCGCAAAGATCATACACTTGTAATTATTACTGTTAAAGTGGAAAATCGAACATTTTAATGAACGCCGCACTTCAATGTAGGCTATGGTAAATAAACGCCGCGGCCCTTATTAGAGGAAATACGGTGTCAATCCTAATTCCTGAATTTGTCAGTTGAAAAGTCATTGAAAAGTTCTCTCTCCGATTCAAACTTTGGTCAAGTTAATTATGAAAACATAAAATGAGTTGGATGCTGAATCAGCTGTGAATAAGTGAAAGGTTGATCGGACAATAGCAATCAGTTCCGTCTAGACGCTGCATCCGTTGAAGTCCGTGGACATTAAAATCTCCCGGTGCGGTTCTGTTAACTCCTGTCGTGTGTCGTTGACCGCTATTGATGTCCAAGGAGATTAATGAGTTTTTTCTATTGTTCAGTCCACTTTCAGCGGCCCTGCTATCTGTGATCCTGAGAAGCGGTGCAGCTGTGGGATCATTTGATGTAAAGACAATTTTCTGTTACTGAATTTGTACCTATCAACTGATGCTTTTGTAGTGTGGTCCAGCTCACAGATAGCAACATCAGCATTATGTAGAAAAACTTAATTTTCGCTTTTGTTTGAGTTTGCGGAATGCACAAAAGCTTCATGTTAATGTTGCTAAATCTTTCGAAGATTCAAACCACTATCGTGTCGTTTAGAGGGAAAACTACGGGGTTCTTCAGATGTTCGATGTCTGAATTAGGCCACTAGCTCCGACCTCCACTTTGGTCCTGATCACCGATCAGTAGTTGTATGAAGATCCAGAACTCGGGTCCCGAAAGTGTCATTGGAAGTCGGCAGGAAGGGCATCCGAACTAAAAGCATCACAACGCGCCAGAAAAGTCTGACAGTGTCAGCATCGTTCAAACCTCCGTATGGGGAAGTAGTAACGTTTATGTTTCTTTTTTATCACTTCATTTTTGCGAGTCACTGAATTACATGGATTACATGGTCGTACTACATCGACCTTTGACGGCGCGGGACGCCGAAGTACTGTCGTGATTTAGAAACTTAACTTGAATAGAAATACGACTCTAATTCAAAGGGGAGTTACTTTTTTACTTGGTTCAATATCAATACGATCTCTGTCGTTTGGTGAACTGGCATTCTTTCGTCGTTTGGTGATGCGGTTATAACTGGCATTAAAGCACGGCGGACACAGATGTTCATTCGGGCTATAATACGAATAATACCCATCTGAATCGAGCTTTAATGACGAAATCGTCATGAAAGCCCTCTTTAGTTCGGTATTATTTTTTATGGTGCCTCATTATCGCCTGCTTACGCCCATATCATCAATATCTATTGTCGCAGATGATGTTGACAATTCTTATTTTTCTATATAACTCAACTCCGTTCTCATTATTTTCCTCCACACTCATTCCATTCTCTCATATTTCCTCTCACCTGTCAAGACACTCACCTGTTAAGAAATTCCATCATATTCCGAAGTGGAGGTAGGCATTGAAATGCTCTAATTGAAATGTCAACGTTTTTCTATCAAACTTTCAATAAATGGAAGTATATATTCAAACAGAAAGTGCACACCAATCTTCTGAATGAAGCTCGATTCATTTGGACTGAAAACTATTCAAGATTTTCGACCGCTTATCTTTCTTGATAACTGATGTTTTTGAAGCGTCAGTATGAGCTGCGTAACAGATCAAATTTATTATCAAAATTTCGTCATTTGATGTACACTTCATAAGTGTTCACATGTTGTTTTCCCTTTATTTCCCTATGAAGTTGATGAAAATTGAAAGTGTGGTGCTTAGCGTTTCCAGAAGCATGCTACTTGTTTTACTTGTTTGGAGAGAGACATCAGAGACTGCATGCTTTACAGCAGCGGAACGTGGGCCAGGACGAATGAATCTATCAGGCGACTTGAAGTCAAGGGCATAAGAGTAGCGCGCTGGATGAGTGTGATCTCTCTTCAATATTGGATCACTGAATAGGAAATGCGAAAAAATACTCGAGTTGGAGGGAATTGGTGACGTCGCACGCAGAAGGCGTCTGCGATGGTTCGGCCATGTTTCTAGAACAGCTGTTGGACAAAGCGAGTGGAAGGCGGGGACTACTCAAGCAACCGAAGAAGTAATGGAGAGGCAATTTCAGCTAAGATTTTTGGCTATTCAGACTTATCTCTAGCGATGCTCCCGGAAAATGCCGTAAGGAGCAATCGACGCTGAAAGGACTGAGTGAGATGATGTTGACAAAAGGCCAGAACTAACTTTTTCTTTTGAATTTTGACTGCGGAAAATTTCGTTTCTACTTCTGACTGTCACAGTTTGAGGTGTCAGAGTCATAGATTACACCGTTGGGCAGTAGATTGTAATGTGTTAGATCAGCATTTCTCCAGGCCCGACGGCGACATGAAGATGCTGATTGCAATCTTCTGCAGCGGCAGGATTATGGTATTCTAGGCGTCCAAAACGTATTTGCCATAATCTCAGGCTGCTTTTATTTTGCTTGCCGTGAGAGATTTTGTCAACTAGGACTAAACTCGGAAATCGCTCTGTAGATACAGTTGGTCGCAAATCGGAAATGCTGCTTGCACATGCAAACAGTACGCTGTTAGTGAAGTACTGATGATGATACTTTTATTTATACTGAAGAAATCCTTCATTCAGCACATAGGACATCCTCCAAGATCTTGGCGAACTATGGTACTGATACTTACGTTTTTTCAGTTATCCTACCGAATCAGTCCAATGAAATGTGAAACCGTCTGTTTCTACATTGGTGACAATAGCAGGAACTACTGATTAGTACAGTCAAAGACTAAACTGGTTCATCGCAGCTAGCACTTTGAAGATTACGCAGAGAATGAAAAAAGGTTTACACTCAGTTCCACTTAAAATTTCTAACGAGCCACAACTTCACCTTCACTCGCTGAAAGTTGAGTCACGCATGACTGTCATAATGATTATTTTGCAAACAATTTGTCCAATGTTGTTGTTTAATATATCAAGAAATGACTGAGACATTTTCTCTCTATTCCGAATTAATATTTCAGCCGTAGTAATGTGAAAGGGACTCGGCATTCTTACTGCTTGCCTACCATTACGCGGTTAATTTCACTATCTACAAAGTATGCGCAAATTCCTTTGCTATTCGTGCTTAATGTTAATCCTTTAGACGATATAAGAGTAACTTTTCATCAGAAATAGAGGAGTGTAGTGCGGAAATTGAGAGACAGATGATTTCTCAAAGCCACAACAGATTCTCAACAGATGTTATCTCTCCGAGATACACTTCGGCGGCTTGGTATTCTCTTGACTCAACGTTGCTAATTTAGACCTGTCCCTCACTGATGTTGCTATCTAAGTTTGCTGTGTATCGATAGCACATACAAGTCGACTTCGCTTGATCCTTCAATTTTCTTGAATCTCAGTCGATGGTTGAAGCATGATGTTTCTTTATACACTTTCTTAATTGTTGTGTTAATTGTCTAAATGCAAAGATGAAACGATCATCAATGATTGAAGTTCATCTCGTGACTCTTCACAATGAAGGAAATTAATGATTGTCTTCTTTTGTGTGTTGTGTGATTTACTTGCAAAATTTACAAGTCATTGATTCACGTGTTAACACTATTGCACTAATAATCATCGGCCTTAATTGCGCAATTCTCTCACGCAATCGGACGAATTCAATAGAACTTCTGAATGACACTGAAATCGGATAGTTCTCGTCGATTATCAAAAATCTGCATCAGTGGCCACCATCATTCTTGTTACTAAGATGTGTAAATGCGGTCAGTTCGTGTGTAGAATATCATCCCGCGGGCTATAATTGTCTTAGTGTTGTTAATACCATCACGTTTATAGTCTCTAAGTTTAAGAAAGTACTTTTCAATGGATTTCTTCGAAATTATCTCATTAAGATGTCAAAAGGGCAAAGGAGACCTGACTCAATGTTCTACGGTGATAGTTATCTGTTCATAAATCCGCTAATATCACCGACTTTCTTTTTTCCTTTGGATGTCATCGAATAAGTTGCGATGCGTATCAGACTGGTGAAATAGCCTCAACAGTGTCTATCTTTGATGACAGTTTCTTTTCATGTGAACGTCACTTTGATATTTTGATATCTCTACGCTCGTCACACATCCCGTCTCCTCTTCTGCACACATGGCCATGCTATCAGAGCCAGATCCTTCTCGTTAAGCTAATGACCGTCGTTCTTGGTCTCACTATTTGCTTTCATGTGCACATTATGCATGAATACTATCTCAAAAATTTGATGAATTTCCGTGTAGAATTGTAGTTATTGTTTTTAGCCACTCAATCAAAGAGAATGTCAACTATTAAGTCAATGAAAAACACCGACACCTTTGACTCCCCGGCCGCACTCGCCTGACCCAGGAATCGAACCGAAGTCCGCGATGGAGACGAGCTCGCACCTTCTTCACTAGGCCACGCTGACGATTGAAACGGAATGCGAGTGAAGGCAGAAGTCATCTCCAAGCGATATCAACAGCTTATTGTCCTACTATCATTGACAGAATGATACCAGCATCTATATTGAGACGATAGTTGATTTTCTTTAAAAACTTCATCAAATTTGTATTTTTCATGCACCCAATGAAACGTCGCACCTAAACTTTGATGGTAAACTTATCAAAGAAACTTGGAAATCTTCGGAATCAGAGGCAATCGTGCTTCAAATTATTAGTCTCTCAAGTATCTGTTTTTCTATTTCCAGGGATTGATGGTGTCGATGTCTAGTTTGATGAAACATCCTTTGAGTGCATTTTCTTAAATTTGCAGCTGTCGGGTGACTCAGCATGTTCTAATCTGACAGCATCTGAAAATCAGATAAACTGCTGCTTATTATCTTTTTATCGCACAGATTGATCAAATTATTTGACAGATTTGTATTCGCATAAAATGTTCATAAAATCCCTGAAGTGATTTATTCTTCGATTATACAGCAGTATTTGAAATTCAGTGGCAATGTGTTTTTAATATTTGAAAGTTTCCGTCGTCTTGTAAAGTATGTGATTATGTCTTAAAGAAGACTTTCAAGAAACAATAAATTGACAAATTTCTCCACTTCACAATGTATGAGAAGCCTTTATTTTCTTAGCATGTTTTAATAATACTATTCGAATTTCCGAAACTTCGATGGAGTTAAACAGAATGTGTTCGGTCCATCACAAACTTTTGATAACTTGGCTTCGTTGAATTATCATTTCATTTTCATCAATGAATATCTCTCCTTGAATCAATGATAAGTGATCATATGTACTGAAAATCCGGCTATTTTTTGAACCCTCACACGCCGGAATTCTTCACATTATATCATGGAATGAATTTTCTAACGCCATCAGACCATGATTTGTTATATAGTAGTCTATAAATGGCAAAACATCGTGATCTCCATGGCATAGTGGTAAAGTGGTCGAGTTATGAAGATTTCATTGGAAGTTGGCCGGAAAGAGATTCGAACTATAAGTGGCACACCGCTCCAGCAAAATCTGTCCAAGTCTCAGTGGGGAGTACCCGTGCAGGAGTAGCTTCAAAGCTTTATTCGGTGTAACAAGAGGATGAAGAAGAATAATAACGAAGTACAGTGGTGGACAACCAAGTTGGGATAGCGGCCCACCAATTTTAAAAGGCAGCATTATATGCTTTATATTCCTTTGTTCCGTACTTTACAGTGCACACATGGGCTGCTGTACCGTACGTTCATAGTGGTCGTATAACATAACATCTTTTTACATGTAAATGCATGCAGCAGTATTGTACGCAACTAGATGTAATTTGTTTAATATTAAGGAATGATTACTTACTTTCTACAATTCATGCGAGTGCTGAGGAGCAAACAGGCGTTTAACAAAACGTGGAAGCTTTTCTTTTGTGTAATTAAACGGTAATTTGACTTTTTTGTGGATGTGACTGACATTACCTCATTACGTAGAGAAACATGCTCAGCAGGGCATCGAATACTATGTGGCTTAGCATAAACTCGCGCAGGTGATGACCATTTAGCGCTTGTGCGAGAAGATATTCATTATGAAAGGAGCATGGTTGGATAATTCGAATGTAGATTTCCGTTTGTTTGTGCCATCATATTGCTCACTTAGTTGTGAATTAATGGTTTTGAAAATTCTAAAGAGGAGCCTTCACCCTTAGATGCACCTCACAAAGGTCGATATCGAAGTGAATCATTTTCACAACATTGATTCAAATAATGTCAGCGGCCACTTGAGATATGAGAAGCGGTGGCGGGCCACCCAATATGTCCCGGTGGGCCGCGGGCCACGCGTTGCCCACCACTGAAGTAATATATGGTAATTATAAAGGAGTGTGTATAACTCATATAGGTGTGCAATAACAGAAACAACTGAAAAGTATAATAAGATACATAAAGAAATAGAATAGTGAGGAAATAGATATCGTGGCCATCGAGTCTTGGATGCTTCGGACGATTACGTTCCCTAAATCAATGCATGCATTATGTGAAAATTTCATAGTAGATAAAGCTCATCTATTACTGAAGTATAATTCTGATTTATGTGATTCATTATAGAGCCATGAATCGGAGGGTAAAGTATGAATTGAATTTCAAATTGTCTGAGTGAGGTTAGGAAAGGAGGGTCGGTTAATGGAAAGGCGACAGTTTCTTCCGATAAATCAAAGGCTTCTAGTACCAGTTATGTTGACTGAATCCTTATCACATTGAAGCTAATGTCGAACAGCCACAATAATCATTTACCTACACTGTGTTCTGATCGCCTCTGGAAAATTGAAATTCTCTATTTCACAAACAAGTCGCCGATCTAATTTATTATCCACGAATCAGCGCCACTAAAACTAATTGGAATTTATTATGCCGCCGTCGTTTATTGATGCTGCAAATAGTTTTGGATAATTCTCTTCCTTACAATGCTTTGATGTTTGTTCGACCTACTCAGTAGAATTCAGGTATTGTTACGTCATCATCAATGCGGTGCTTCTTTATTGAATCATCGACGTAGCCTATCTCCTATTTTCCTATCTTCACTCGTTCTTTGATAGAGAAACCCATGAAGAAATTCTCACTAGGGACGGAGATTCGCGACTGTGTCTTACTATTGACTCGTCCTTCAGACTCTACTGAGGTACAATCTCTTGCTTAATTGAAGACTGTTACGGAGAAGCAATGAGTGACTAAATGATACGTATTAGTTTGGAAAGTGACAATATATTGATGGTCGCCTTAATGAGATCAATCAATACCGGCAGTGTTGCTGCAAGACTGGACGGGCGAATATAGAATCTTCAGAAAATTAATGATCATAAGGAAAGTTTTTAACGAATCCTGTTTTTCATAGACTGTTGACATTCGAGAGATTTATGTGATCTTTCATGCTGCGTATCCAAACGCAGCCAACGAAGACCCTTGCAACAGATACGGTGAAATTAGTTCGAAGCGTTTGTGCTGATTAATTGTTGGTGTTGTATCTCTGATATTTGAAAGTTCTGGACTTATTTGTGGGAGGAAATATGAAAATGTTGTGTGGTCTTGCAAAATCATCACAGCAGAGCAGCAGCACTCTTGGGTACATAGCTCATTATCGAAGGCCGTACTAGCATTTATGAGAGAAAAACTACAGTGTCTGATATTGAACTCCGACCAATTTCAGTGCCGGGTCACACCTATCAAGTTGTGAGCAGATTTTGTTACCTTGGTGACATGATGGAATCAGATGGTGGTTCAGTGGCTGCATTATCTGCACGAGTTCAATCTGCTCGGCGAAAGTCTCGTGAGTTGTCACCATTTCTAACATTGAGGGCGACTTCTTCATGGATGAAAGACCAAGTGTGTTACGCGTGTGTGAGGAGGTGCATGATATACGGTAGTGAAACATGGCCCACGAAAGTCGAGGATCAGCAAAAAAATGGTGACAGCAGAACACAGAATGATCCGCTGCATGATGGGCGCATCTTTGAAGAACAGGTTCGCTTCTTCCATGCTTCTCCAGCTTCTTGGAATAGAAGACATCAAGCCCGTCGTAAAATGGAACCGTCTTAGATGGTTCGGGCATTTCTCCGGAAGACAGAGGATAACTATGTCAAGAAAGCTTATGGCATGGACGTAACGTGGCCAACACCAAGAGGCCGCTCTAAGAAGACTTGGCACTGAACGGTGCTTGCTGATTGCAAGGCGCTTGGCCTAAGGGAGAGTGATGCTTCCAACCGTGAATTATGGAGAAAATCCATTGGGAAAGGCCGTCCTCCCCTCCGAAGAATGGATAATAGGCGTAAAACGAAAGAGTAAAAGTAAGTAAGTCTGATGAGAAATGTTGCAAGGCGCACGCCAGGTCAGGTTTTACTCGACCCAACCGGTAACAGGTTGCAACCCTGGCACACGCACTCTAGATGAGAAATCATGAAATCATGCGGTTAATGACGTAATAAGCCACTAATGCGGTCAGAGTCCTAGTAATAGAACCCAATATAACCCCTTTATCCTGATGACCATTCGAAAATCGACTTGCAATCGTTGCCATTCAACTTATCATCTTCCCACCAATTAAGACTGAGGTAGAAACCTACTGTCAGATTTCGACAAGTACTCAACTCTCATCTTCAGTATCCTCAATGTTCTGCCTTATCTTCAAACTTCTGCATGTAATTATCCTAAAGCGTCTTTTTGAAGGAATTTACTGTCACTGCCCTATGAGCATGAATTTATTGATTTACTGAAGACATTGTAATCGGTGTTACATATCGTTCATGACTCCAAAAGAAATTTTGAACATTATCAAAGATGGTGCATCAATTATATATTTCTGCGTGTGCACTTTGCATGTAAATAATTGACGAACTAGCACTTTCGGCAGCCTCAAGGGCAGCGGACAGTTGTTAGCTTCATCTTATGTAATTGTTGTGAAGTGTAACCCGTATATCAATAGTTATTGAGAGCGTGGATTTTTCCTAAATCCCCTTCTGATCTTCTGATTTCTCGTGAGCTCCAGAAAATACCATTAAAAATCGACAGAATTGACTTCCGTATTGAACGTATCATAACATTGCAATTAAGTTTGACCAAGTCAGCCCCAGGTGCATTGCATATGCAAATATCTCATGTCAATCTCATTCGAGCATGAAATCAGACATGCTTTCGTTGATAGAAGTGCTCTGACAATGAGATGGTAAAACGTGATACAGCCACTCGGCGTATCATAGCTCAGCGGCAGAGCAACTTGATGTAGATAGCACAGCTGTCGTGAGTTCGAATCACACCAGCGCACATTTTTTCATGGAAATTCAATAGAGCGCATCATTGCATTTATATAAAAATTAGATTGATTTTGGAGGATTATGTTAATCTACTTCCTAGGAAGAGGAGGATCGGTGCGATTCAATTGGCGGAAGGCGATCCGAAAAATTATACATTCTAGTGGGTGGCGAACACGTGGAAGCACTCGAAACTTTTAAGCACTTGGGTTCTGTCCTTAATGAAGATATGACATCACGGAAGGAAATCAACACTTGTCTGGCGGTTGCAACAACTCAACTGACCAAGTTAAACAACATCTGGAAGAGCAAGGAAATCCGAGTCGAAATGAAAATAAAGCTCATGCACCCGCTGATTACATCCATAGTGCTGGGTGTGAATCTTGGACTTTCAAGAAACGACTGGAAGGAAGGCTAAGTGCCTTTGAAATGCTTTACTCTCGACGCATCTCAGACATCGGCTATCGGGACCATCGTACGAATATATCAGTCCTTCAGGAGATCACACAGAAAGCAGGACAGTTTGAACCACTTGTGGAAACGGCAAGGAGACGAAGGCTTCAAGTTCGTCGTCATGGAACTCTCGCACCTACCATCATGCACGGGACCGTCGAAAGTATGAGAAGGACGAACAGACCCAGACCGAACTGGCTTAGCGATGTTCAGAAGTGGACGGGAAGAAATATCGTAGAATGCATCAGACAGATGGAAGGTGGTAAACTCATTAAGGTGCACCCAGTGCGTTTCCAGGACTGCGGGAGTGACTTGACTTGATCCGAAAGACAAGTTTAGAAAATGTCTCGATATGCATCACCTGCAAATGAGGTGCCGCGCATCCTCGAAAGCGCTTGTTTATTCAAATGGTACAAATGGAAGAATTTTCGAAGTTTCGAAGCAACTCTGGATCTCCATAAATAGTATGAGTCAATTCAAAGTTTAAGTGGTAGCATAGCACAGATGGTTAAGGACAGCGCTTCTGTATGGAAGTGCAGAAGGTCCAGGGTTCGAGAACGTCCGCCTCGGGAGGAACCACCGCTCTCTCTGGAGGCTTCTAACCCTAACTGGTGAGAGTAGCGAGTGTGTGAAGGCTGTCCCTTCCCTAGCTTACTAGTATGGCTTCGTGCCTTGGGTGGGGCAGGAATGAGTAGAAAAATCAGTTAAGTTAGAACTCAAAGTAGTTCTATCGATGTTTTATAGTAGCAGCATAGTCAGAAGTTGTTTATTGCCAAAAAATTTTGGGCAAACTTGACGAACTTTCAACATGGTAATATATGAAGAAAAAAAATGAAATTCACACATCAACTGGAAATCAACTGGAAGGCAAGGTGGCGAATAGAAGATATCATTGCCTGAAAATTTTCAGTGTTTTTTAGAATGTAATTACATCTTTGCACGATGCACTATTATTGTCGAATCACTGTTCGAACGCTAACATACATTCATCATCGGAAGTACAAGTTTTTCAATGATATGAGAATGTATAACTTAACTGTCTTGTCCTAAAAGTCTTCCCAATTATTGAGTGTTATTGTTAAGATAAGGTGAACCGACCATGGTGCATCAGTGGATATCAAAATCATGTTTATAAGAAAAAGTGTAAACTTTTAGAGTTGAAAAAATGTCTCACTGTTATGATAGAATTATAAATCCTGAAATCAATGTCTGGAAAGTTGTTGGTCGGTTCACCTCGATGTCGTTAATGTTGCTAGGTAAAGTTGCAAGTGAATTTAGAGGTTGATGCAGTTCATTATAAATCGAACTGAATAGTTGTCATGATGCAACTTTTTGTTTCGAAACAAGCTGCACGTGTTGAACAACAAGCTTGCAACTTGTTGTTCATTAAGACAAATTATTTACTTTCATTTTTATTGCAATCGTCGTTTTCATTGAAAAGCTGTTACGACGTTATACTTGAATTTTAGCAAATGTTTTATTACTCAACGCATCAATGAAATGTTTAATGACCACCGGAGGAGATTGTGGCATCGTGCAGGACCACCAACAACTACTCGCAATCTGTGCCTGAAAGATATTTGTCTGCTTGGAGATTTAACTACTAAAGTAAATGCAATTTACAAGTAAATGATAAAAATATATTGCCTTCATTGTCTTTTATTCAGCGACAGATGCAGTGTCTTGTGTTAATGTCATGAAAACCTGCTACTGTTGAGAATTGTGCAGATTTAAGTATTTTACATATAGAAATTTGCTTTTTAAAAGTGAGAGGCATCGGTACTTGCTTTCATCTTGAATGTCAAATTTGAATTTTCAAACCTGTCGTTCACTTTTCTTCGATTCAACGTGCCATCCTCTGTGAATATGCGTCCAATCGTTGGATTTTGGGAAATGAAAACATGAGAAAACAAAACTCTTTCAATATCGTTTTTCGCCAATTAAACAGCCACGTTCGAGAATGACAGATCAAACACAGATTTCATTTCAAATATTCTAGTTTATTCTGCAACCATTTGCATCGGTTTGATGTTTGATTTCCGAGTTTCATGTCCGGAATCTGTGCCATTGATAATCGAATTTCCTCGTGTAAATTGCGAGCTAACGTCCGCTCTCTCTACAGGTCATACACTATGGTGTTTGAACATATGTATTGTACTTATAGTCATCGCAAATAAAGTTCTTCTCAAAAACTACTGCTTTTAAAAAGTTTGGAAATAAAGTTCTTCCTGAAATCATATGCTTTTGGAAATCGTTCTGAGCGCTTGAGTCTCCAGTGAGTGGCTTTAACAGTGCTGACATGGTCAGTGGTGCTTTCGGGATTTATCCATTCACTTCCTGCGAAAATTGACTTCAGTTTGATGAAGGATTTCTAACGAATGTTTCTTGTTTTTCCTTATGTATATTTGTCCTTGTTAAAAAATATTCCTGCTTGTAAATTGTTGATATCATTGCAATATCAATAGCGAATGGATTACACGTCCGAATATTGCAATATATCTTCGGTAAATTATATTTGTTGGTGCCATTCTTCTATTTGAAAGCGTTGTATTTTGAAGAAGTGGAAGATTTTCTTGAACCCATCTAACAAGGAGAGTCTTCTGTATAACTCACGAGGAGTCATCCTCACAACGAAATGATCGCAATTTGAAATCTCAGCTGAAGTTCCGCGGAAATCCATGCGTCGGATTTTGTGACTCACAATATCGTTGATTTTTTGCAAGTTGCGTGGACTTCATGAACCCTGAGTTGTCACATAGGTGCCTGAGCACACTACTCCCGTCTAGACAACACATGCAGGGGAATTTCGTCTGTTCATTTCTGTTTTTTGTCAACAAGGCGTTTATTTGTCGTTTATTTTTCATCTCTTTGAAGCAGCAGTTTATCTCTTTCAATTGAATGTTCTCGGGTCCAACATTTCTCCGATGATGAGTTCATATGAGCAACATCCCTGATGACAGAACGATATCTAACCGGAATGACCTCTGCTCCAGCCGTTACATCGGATCATAACTTGGGCGTAGATGTCACTGTGTTTACGTCTTCATGTTAGATAGTATCTGTAAGAGTGTGTAAGCTATCAGACGCCCTAACATGTATCTTCTTACAGATATTTTTAGAAATTGAAAGTGTTTCCTTCTATCCCGTATTGCATGCTAGTTGATGAGGATCAGCTGTACATGATGCACTGAATTGCAGAATTTGTTGAGGTCATGCCATCTCTTGGACAGCGGCAAACATCTTGTGGAATGTTCGAAGATCGACTTGAGCGATGAGATAGCTGTGAAACAATACATTCTCGTGATAGTATCTGCGTCGTATTACTATACAAATGCTTGTTGGAGCAAGACCGCTCTAAGAGACAGTTAGCATTTTATAAATTGTTTCGTATTATTGTATCTCTTCACTAGATATTGCTGTAAGGCTTTCTGAATCATTTTGGAATTTGGAGAGTGCAATCTCGCGAAGAGTATAAATTCCAAAACAATTTTTATAATTTAGTTGCAACAGAACTGTGGCTGTCAATGATAGTCTAGAGTCATATTCTAGTTGTTGGCCACATTCATTTTGAAATGTGTGTGTGAAATATATTGAATGAGACAACATTATTTTTCGGTTGGACTTCAAGGGCACTTTGCAATGTTAAGTTACAAGTTGACCTGTCTACAGTACAACTGTCGGGGAAGGTCCGGATAGGTTCTTGGTAGAAGTTCAATCTTTAGGCCTCTCTTGAAAGTGACCACTGACGGCGCAGTTTTCAAGCTTGTTAGAAGGCTATCCCAGGTGCTAGCTGCAGCTATCGGAAACGGTCGAGCACCAACTATCTTCAGTCGGGAAGTAGGGATGAGAAGTTGGTCGTTGTAGGCAGATTGGAGATGGCAGCACCGAGGGCTTGAGACAAGAGGAAAGATGGTTAGGGGCACAGCCTGGAGGCATCTGTAAGCAAGGACTGTTAGACGATATGTTATGCGGTCTCGTATGAGTACGTGGTCACGAGGGTGGGCGCTGGAGAACTGAGTGGAGTTTAAATGCAGTCAGGAAAACCATAAAGGAAAAGGAGCAGTAATCAAGTCAGGAGAGGAACATTCAAACGCAATGCTCGGACTTTCCAAATCCTCCAATGATCGTCATCTAGCGAAGATTTTTGTTCTACTTTAGTTTCAGTTATTTTAATCAATCTCAAGCAATGCATGTCGATGTAAATTTAACTGAAGATTGACTTGAACTTTGGATTTTCATTGATAGTCATAACTACTGTGACTCGATTGCGAAATTTCAATGAGAAGTTCTTCCTTGTGTTTGACCCTTCAAAGGATTTGTGAAAAAAATAATTTCGGAGTTGCGGCTTCCCAATAATGATTAAGTTGGCCTTGTTTTGCCGGCAGTAAGTGGACTATCGTAGTGACATTTTCTTTATGAGAAATTTTAGGTAGTCTGCACAGTGGTCAAGTGGTTGGCCTAGCGATCATTTGGTCTAGAGATTGAGCCCCGATAGTGTCATTGTAAGTCGACAGGAAGGGCATCCGGACTAAGGATCACAACGTTCCAGAGTAAAGTATGACTGCGTCAGCGCCGTCCAAGCGCCCAATATGGGGAACAGTGACAAACTCGACTTTTTTGGGCATGTGTTCTATAGCTAGCATATTACAAATCATGAAGATGTGCGCATTATTAATAGGAAAAAGGGTGTTAAGACTTGTCAAGTGCCACAATCTACTTGCCATGCTTCCTTATGTCTACTTGACTGGACCACAAGTCGAGGAAGTCAACTGCGATTTGCATTATATACCCTTCATTAATGTAGAAAAATTGAATTTTTGTTTTTTTACCTTTTTTTCCTTTGTTCCAATAAAATGCAGATTTAGATGCAAATAAGTCAACTTTGTCTGTGCTTCGACTGTCACACCCCTCTTGGTGCGATATTCTTGTACTACGATCGTATGGAATGTTTTAGTCGTCATTGCAGGTAAAGAGACGCACACCCAGAAATCGAAGTACAGATTTAAACTCATATTGACTCATTTGAATTTAAATCTGTGCAGTATTTCATTGGACCAAAAAACAAATTTTAGGAAAAATGTTCTTTTTCTTGCCTTTATGATGGTTGGCAGCAAGCTCTCGGTCCGATTAAGTCACCAATGTGCATTTATTAGTCACGAATTCTCTTAATAATAGAAACAATGAGAGGATGATATTCTACAGCGTGGTGAAGTTGTTTCAACGATGACTTTCGTGTTTGAACATCCAAATCAACGTTGTAGCATTATTTGACTGAATTTAAACAATATCAGAATGTCAGCAATTCATTCCTTGTTCATTCATTGGCTTACATTTGTCAAACCGCAGTTACAAGCATATTGTGATTTATTCGATTTATGGCGGGTCGAAGATGATCCATTTCTATTCCATGGTCATCTACTGGGCTACAATGCTAATTCATGTGAAGTTTAGAGAGATTATGCAATTTCCTGCAATTAATAGACCCTGGTATTGTCAATTGCTGTTTATCTTGCATAACTATTTACTTTTCCATTTAAAGCTGTTTGTCTTTCCATGAGATCAAATTTGATCATCTTGATGGCAACACAGAATATTGAAAAATAAACATGTGAGATTCAATATGTGATCCACGTATGGTATCTGCCGGTCATTATGAATAATTGCGTCACATCAGATGGGAATCCGAAATTGAATGGCAGTGAAATGATAATACCATGTAATCACACAAGTACCTCCATGAACTATTGATGTGGATGTTGCTTCATTGCGACTATTTAGCTAATCATTTTTTGTCACGTTCAAGGCATGAAACCTTCTAAGTATCGGCCTGCCGACAGTCTAATCAGCGAGAAAAGCTTACTGAGGATTTTAATATACCGTGGACAATTTCTGATAATTCATTGTAATAATTCAATTATAAAGAATTGAAAGCCACATGCGAGATGTTGTACTTAAGTATTATATTGCTTCTTGCAGAGGATGATAAGTCTGAAGTGCTATTTTGTAATGAGCATGTTTGAGACATTGTAGAATAGGTTAAGTACAAAACTCTATCAAACAAGCTGAATAACATAAATAAAAATTGGAAGATCGATTATTATGAAATTAGTTATAATCCTTGAATTATTAGTTCTCGTATTTTTGTGTCTTAAGTAGCTTTCATTAATCATCACTCAAGTAAATTGATCTTATATAATATATGTGTAAAACAATTACTTCATGTACAATGTCATAGGTAGAATCGCAGTGCTTTTGAAGAGTCACAAGGTATATCTTATGCCCTCGAGAACGGACACTTCCACATATAGACAGATATGTACACGACACGGGAGAGCACTTCCTCAAACAGAAAACCACACTTGTAACCGAAATCATATGATTGCCGGCCAGCAATACTTCATCTGTTATACATGTAACTAAAATTTCCAGCTGCTCTGCATGTCTTTGAATGGAAATCATATTTTTGGCATCGTCCAACCGAAATCAATGCATTTAGCCCTGGGAGCCAGAATCATTTTCTTGTGGACGTATAATTCGGCTCCAGAGTAATTTGACTTGAGTAATTACCGCGTAAAAACGTCGAATAGAACATTGAGAACTCATGCTTCAGTGCTTTCTGTATTTGTGAAATGACATTGAATAATAAATTTGTGGAAGGTATGCATCGTGTACATGTCCGCTCATTTTTTAAACACAGAATTAGATTGCTTAAGCTTGTTACTCTGCAAGAAGTGCAAACTGATTCAAAACGATGGCACATGCAGGAACTTACAAAGTGGGCAAAAAGGAATTTTTAATGCTTTATGGAGATAGGAAAAATTGTCGTGCGTCGATTGCTCTGAATTCCTCCCAAATGCTCCGATCGTCACGATTCCTTCAGATTCAAAGAATTCAGATCATTGCGCACACGTTTTCTCGATAATGTTGGTCCCTCTTATCATTATTGAAAAAAAATTGGAGGCGCACGAAAAAACGTTCATAAACTTCTCTGTAGAATTTGACATCGTCTGTGTCTCTATTGGTGTGTGATCTGATTGATAACAGTCCCTGAAACTTCGCACAATTTGGCGTGTTTAATGTTGAATTGGCTGCTCATTGTTCGATTGCTATGGTATTACGTCAGTAGATTGTGCCATTTCATGTTGCATGTTCCAATGCTTCCTTTCTAGTCAAGAAGAAGAGACGACCTGTCTAATTCTGCTTTCAAATCATTTTCGAAATTTTGAATCAAATATAATGTTTCTTCTATTTAAACTGGTCGACCAAACACAGCACTGTAATGCAGCTGATTATCAAGAAAATGTGTGGCATGACTGTTATCGCAAATGACTAGAATTCAAGCTGTACGCTTCACCAAACGAACTAACCTTCTACAACCTTAAGATCCAGGGTTCATTGTCCCTTTGTTATGAAGACAACATCGTGTTATTTTACGTAAGCTGTAGGAATTCGATAATAATATTCCGCAGGGAGTCGCGCTCAGCAATGAATATCCATTTACTCATCCATGGATAGCTGGTTTCATGTTTCCATTTTGATGACTATTCCATTTCTCTAGTCGATTTGTCTGGATACATCATCAATTTTATATTCCAGTGCAACTCATTATTTTCTTTACACAATGTCGTCGTCACAATGTCGTTTGCAGCGACGCATGAAATATTCGAATTCCGAGTGATTTTTCAATGATAATTCGACTCTTAGAAGTTAGTTATGCACTGTTCATTCTACTGTTATGTTGTCAGACATGCATCCAGGGATGATTCGAAATTCTAGCCATGAACTGATGGATTGTAATCTTAAGTTGAATAGAACGACATTTGGAATTGAGACTCATAAAGCAATCTCATGTCAGCCAGTAAGTGTATGTTTGACATTTGTAGATAGCAAAATCGGATTCGCTAGTGGATTTGTCTGACTTGAGTGTTATTCAATGCGACAAGTCAATACTCATTACATGTAGATTAAAGTGTTGCCACTAATCATAACTTTCGAGTCTTCACAGGACAGCAGTGATCCTGGTAAACGGGAGAGCAGGTAACCAGGAATAATCGTAGGGATTGAACGATTGTCTCCATAGACAGCAAATTGCATTCCGAAATTGAATTGAGTAATGAATGGACAGTATTCCTATGTCTCTGATACAATGATAGATTAGATTCCCCAATCATCTGGCTGACCGCATCGAACAACCTTATTTGCTATAAAGGTATAACTTTTCTACGTGAGGATTACAAATAGTAGCTAAAATGGCTATTCAGAACCTCATACTCTTGCCGATTATTTTCTTGATTCTCTACTTCGGTTTTGTATCGTATTTCTTTGAAAAATGAACACTCTCATTAGAGCATGACAGTCATTAAACAATCGGCAAATGAAATCATGTATTTTATTATCTAATCAAAGAGATTTTCATCAATTAAGATTTCTTGCGACTGTGTTAGTGTAAGACAACTACGACTACGAAGAGTTGTAAACTTTGTACTTGAAATACAGAACATTTTTGAAATGCAGATTTAACATGTAATACATGTATTGATTAATCTAAGATTTTTTGTATTAGAATGTTGGAACTCACTCCAATCACAGAGCAGTAATAATGAAATGAGAATCATTCCTCGCCTGAAATTGTTGCAGGTCTATTATAGGCAATTTACGAATGATGAAACTGCAATGTTCTGCAAATCACAGTTTCTGAAGATTGTCGTCGATTTCGCCGGAGGTTTAGCAATGAGTGTTTCGTTTTCCGAAAAAAAGGAATATCGCGTCTGTTGACCTTGCAATTAATGTGAAAGAAAGTTCGAATAAGGCATTCCGTAATCAATGAATTGGATGATATGAAATCATCCCAGAGCTGGCACAAAGTTAGCATTTAGCTGCCTAGTTCTGACTCTTTTGCGAGAGTAGATTTATAAAAAACATAGTTTTTCCAACGATATTATCCAGCGAAGTTCTTGATATTACAAGAACTCTTTCGATTATATTTACAAGAATTTTTCGTGTGTCCATAGTTTCAGACTCGAGTTACTAGAAAATTCATGCGCTTTATGCATTCATTGGTGTAATTCTAAGAATCGTCAAGAAAAGCTTGGACTCCCTGTAGATCATGGTTCTGTCGATGAAGTTCGGATCCTATTATGATAACCGCATTAAAAGATATCACGCGTCTCCGTGGCACAGTGGTTAAGTGCTTGGCCTAGCGATCCTCCGGTCCAGAGGTCGATCCCCGAATGTGGCATTGGAAGTCGTCAGAAAGGTTATCCGGACTAACAGTTCACAACCCTCAAGATTAAAGTCTGACTATGTCAGCACCGTCCAAACCCCCAGTGTGGGGGAGTAGTGACGTTAAACCATCAACATCATGTGGTTAAGAAACACATTGAAATTTCACGTGAGCTGTCAGAAGCTTCGAGATTGACCGAATGAGAATAGAAGAAAAAAGGACACTTCAAATAGACGCAATCGTTACATCAGTCCTGTCAATCCTGGTCAAGGGGAGAAAACTGAACTGAATTGATTATGAAGATGGAATATAGCGAGTGCATCTTAATAAATCAATGATTTATTCAAAACTTTATCTGCTTCATTTCTCGATAATGTTCATTATTTGTTGATAATTGTTAATTTGATAATGAGGCGCCTCGATGAATGAATAATTAATTTAGTGTCCTCTTCCCATTCCAGATGGAAGTTGGTGAGATATCAAAGAAAATTGCTTACCTTAACGAGAAATTGGATTCTTTTTCTACATTGACTGAGCCGAGAGAGAATGCCTTCATGCGTTTTGAATGTCCAGAGCCACAAGTACAATCCTTTGCTTCTGATCTCACCCGGCTGGGCAGTGTACAAGTCAGTCCTACTTGCCCGGGACTGTGTACGGCTGTGATGGAAACTTCTGCAGTTCGGCATCTACAGACAAGGGTAAGTAATCGAGTGCTGGAGGTTTCAACACATTTGCAAGTGAAATATCAGCACCGAATTACAGCCGATTTGTTTAAGCACATCGGTTTACTGGAAATGTAATTAAATGCAAAACGATGGTACATGCAAGTACTTAAAATGGACCGAAAGAGATATTGAATCAATTAGTTGAATAGCAAAAAATGGTCTTGCATCGCTTGCAGATTGTTATAATTTTTTTCAAATACTCCAATTTCTTCAGATTCGAAGAATCCAGATAATTGTCTACAGGTTCTGTCTGTGATGCAAGTCCTTCAGATGATTAGTTTGAAAGATAGCCGATGTATGATAAAAGCTTCACAAATTTCTCAGGAGAGCTTGACATCATCTACGGCTCTTTGCTGTGTGATGTCATCAGCTTTAGTTGTCGCAGGTGTGAGCATTGTCGAGTTTATCGTTGAACTGGCTGTCTGATTTTCGATAGCTGTGGAATTGTCATTAGCATTGCAATTATTCAAAGATTCCCTTCTATTCAAACCGAAGAGAGGAACAATTGACTATCCAATTCAGTGAATGAACCCGAAGCCATCGTCGTCTTTTCTATCCACGTGTAGTTGTGTAAAAAACCAGCAGCAAACGCTGAACTGCACGGGAATGTTATCGACTTATTGACATCAAATGTTTCCTAAATTTGAATATGAGAGCACAAAGGGTTGAAACTATAGAGATAGATTGTTTATCTAGAATTGACTAGAATGGAAATGGACTCAAGGTCGCGGCACAGCCGAGGGAACGAAGTAGGGTCATGAACCACCAATGAAAAGCTTAGAATTATACATGTGACTGATTCTAACCCAATGATACAGCCGTTGACAAGTGTCTCTAAGTGAGAATGCGTGCGCAATTATGCTTTTCATAAAGCTACATTTCCATTCTAGAGATTTTATTGTTGTGTATTTCCATGGTTGAAACGAAACTGTTAGCGAGTCTTAATATGCCAATCAGACTGACACTACGAGTACAAGTCACCTAAAAAACGTTGTGTCGATCTGCACCACTGATACACCAAGAAGTGTATCAAGAATCGTCTATCTCCTATAGCTAACTCACAAATGTCGTGTTACTGCTTTGGGGTTCTTGAATTTTGTTGAAGGCATCTAACAGGCCCTTCAAACCATAGAAATTGATAACAGTAAAACCTCTAGAATGGAAGTAAAGCTTCATGCAATACACAATAGTGGCACAAAGATCGCACGCATTTTGACTTAGATTCGCTTGTCAACGGCTGTATGATTGGGTTGGAATCAATCACATGTGCGATTCCAAGTTTTTCATTGGTGGTTCATGCCCCAACTTAGTTCACGCGGATGTGCCGCGACCTTGAGTCAATTTCCATTCTAGTCAACTTCAGATAAACAACAATCTATTTCTATGCTTCAAACTGCTTGGTTATCACACTTAAAATTGATATCCATTTTCCTTCGATGGATCACCGCATGTGCGCTTGATAAGATGAGAAGGAACTAGCGCATGATGATGTTTTGGTGAGGCATTTGAAGCACGTGTCTTAAATAATGCCTCCTCTAATACACGTGATTGACGCACGTCATGTCACTGCGCATTGTATACCATGTATATAAGACTGATATCTTTGATAATGCCCAGAAATTCATTAACGGCCCGGAAAATTCATGGCCTGGAAATGAAACCATAGAAATATTTCGCAACATGGCATACAATGATTATGACATCTACATTTTTCGGGCTGTCAATGGCAAATTAGAGGGCCGCTAACGCGGCCCTCTAATTTGCCATTGACGCCCTCAAAACATAGCTGTCATCATATCAATATCATGCGATGGTTCGACCGATTATTAGAAAAGACGACAGCCCTCGCGTAGCACATCGCAATCCGCTGTTTTTTATTTACGATAAGGATGCATGCATTTATAAAATCAATTTATCTGCTAAATCATTTTTTATCTTTTTCTTATATACTTCAAATCATCTCGAGAATCAGGATTGACAGCTGAAATATATCGCTACCGATAATCAAATATTTTGCTATCAAAAAATTTGACTCTTCCAAAATATTTATTTCTGCATGAGAATTCGATCGATCAAAACTTTAGTTTATTGATGTTTCTATTCTCACAGATGAATAAACTCTGTACAGTGAAGCCAACATAGCTGTGTCAACACCGAGACCGCTCCCACCTGTTCTCCATTCGTGCACCGCTTTGCAACATATCTATGTGCTAACAATTATAATGAAGAGATCAATCATGTAACTATAAAACTGTTAATTTTCTTAAATTTCTTTATCATGTTAGACGCCAATTCTAAGACGTAATTGTTCTTCAACAAGTCCAAAATATGTGCAGAAATGAAGGGTATACAAAAATCATCACAATTAGCCACGGTGCAAATATTCTGGGGTTGTGACTTCAATGAGACACATTTCAGCTTATTCGGTCTCATCAGTCGTGGGCAGATTTTAATCAGTGTATTTTGTAACTTACTGATGAAGGCCATATCAAGCGAAGTCGAAGAATTGTGTCCATGTAGCGGATTGCAAACTTTTTGAATTCATTCTCCTGTTGTACAAGTGAAATAGCCACATCATCTTTTGGCAAGGACACTGAAAAAACAATGAATTGCTGAATTATTTGAACATCAAGATCGCAATCCATAAACATGGCCTTTGTTCCAATGAAATTCATCGCTAGGTGGATGAGCTTTTTCCACCTCTACAATGCCTTCTCTGAGACTAGTTTGCAGCTATGTGTTGGATTTGGTATCTTCACCTGCCTTCCTAAAGATACGGTAGAATGCCTTCTAATGCAATATTCATGTGATACAGTTATTAATACTTTTAGTATCTTCAGAATTAGTGGTTAATTACAAAGTTGCAATTACAAGTTAATTACTCTTCTGAAACTTCTATGAAAGCATTCCTTTGGTTTAGTTTCTTTTATTATCTATAAGCTGTTTATTTTAAAACCTCGCAAAAGTCGCTGTTAATGAAAATTGTTGCTCAAGCTATTTCGATTTATACTTTTGATAATTAGCGAAGTTTCAATCTTCCTCAGGAAGTAGTGTCATCAGAATTTATGTTTTACTCGTAGCGGTGCATTCTCAGATCTGGAGAGACCTCCTTTTCATTTGACACAGATTGAAGGCTATGGGGCGGAACTTTGTTACAAGCTGCTGTTTTTTCTTTTATTCACCTGTAAATTTTCATCCATAATTTGAATTTGTGAATTTTCATCTTCACTCTAAATATTTTCTCCCATCCCAATTTCGTTCGTGGCATTTTCTTCACATATTGTGATCTCATCAAGAGCTCTTCATCAGTAATTCTGTCATTAATTCTATTTTTGGTATATTGGACTTTTTTTCCTGCTAGTCGTGTTTTCCATAATAATGGACTTCTCTTGTGTTCTAAATATTTTCTCATTGGGAGAAAAATCATCCACTCTTCAACTCATTGCCCTCATCAAGCAATGAGGGGTTATGCAAATCTCAGTAGCTCATTTTTTGTCAGTCACTCGACATCTGCGCGGTCGGTTGTGTGCTGTAGTGCTCAAATATTGCGATATAATTATTCAAATCCAGACAAATATCCAACAGTTAAGCAAACAGTATCCAACTTCAGTTTTCTTCCAACAGCTTCCTGTCGATCGGTTGTCTTTTAAGTTGATAATTCTGTTGACTTCAACTAACCTCTGAAGCTAACTTATGTTCACAAGGATTTAAGAAGCCAAACATTGATCAGTTGCCGTAAAGCTATTATATTTCGACAACTTTCTCTGTGAAATACTCAATGCTTTCCTTTTCGGTATGGAAGCTGGCAATATATCTTTCGTCAAACATTGTTCCCTTTCACCGTCATGAATTTCCTTGTACTCGCTTGACAACATTTTTGATAATTCCTCATTGATCATTTCAACATTTGAATCAGGGATATCATTTACTGCTTCTATTCCCTTGATTGTCTCACTTAATGTCAACTATTCTGCACTGATCGTTTATCTACAGCGCGCTTCATTGCATTGAGTTGCGGAATTCCGCGTTTCGAAACTGTTCAATGCATCAACGTGTTTACAGATGCGAAGTTAAGCGAGTTAGTCGCCTTCAATGACACACTGCCGGCGGCACTATTTTAAATTTCAGAATTATCCGTCTTCTAGGCCGTCTGTTCCCTTTCCGTTCTTCCGATAGACGATCTTTGTCTGCCCCGGGTGCGATCAACATCGTCTGGCTGTGTTTTGGAGTTTTCGTCCCTTACACAGCGAGATCGATCTGTCTAGAGCATGCCAACCCTACGTCTGTCGAGTAAATCGTCTCCCAGAAGTATCTGCAAATATATTAAATGTTCGACAAACATTCATTGAAAATTAGGACCTAAACTCAAGAGGCCTGTCAGAACTGCTTAAGTTTCAGGAGTTTTAATGTGTAAAAGCAATCATCCAAATACAAGTAGACAAAGCTACTTTAAAGTAATGAGGAAACTATGCACATGATTCACGTGCTTGCAGATGGACTTCATATTCTATCTTCGCGACTGTCGCCCGTCTGTCCATTATTCGAACACATTTCAGAAGCCACGACAGCCGCTGAATTGATCGTTGAGATAAAATAATCGCTGGAACACAAGAAAGCATGAAGTGAGATGAGTCTTCATCAAGAAGCGCATCGAATCAACAAATCTATGAATTATGATGAAATGGAAACATAGGTCGTATTTTAAAGGCAACTTGACGAGCAATTAATTCCATACTCTACTAAAGTATATACCTATTCGACATAGTAAGTAGTGCAACATGGGCAGCAAGGAAGATGGGATTAACTGGGAAGCGGAAGCTTCAATGGACCTATGATGTGTTTCCAATCCCCACTAATTTGGCACATTCGGGAATCCGGACGGACCCTCAGTGTCACTTGTGTGGCATGTATGCCTATCTTCGCCATATCCTCTCTGGTTTTCATGTGGCACTGCAGAGAGGATGGTACACGCACCGGCACTGTTTGGTCCTGCAAGCGATTGTGGAAGCAGTCTCGGATGCCGTGATACCCTCCAGGTATGTAACTTGAATTGATTTTGTGCTGAGTGGTCAAACAAAGAGACGAAGGTCTCCTCGTATGTCTCGATCTGTTCCGCGGAAGTGGCCAGACAGCTGCCAGATGAATTGTCCCAATCTCACCAACGGCCTGACCTAGTATTGATCCACGCGGTAGGGAAGAGAATGATTATGGGCGAACTAACAGTTCCCTGGGAAGAGAATGTTAAGAATGTCCATAAGAGCAAAGCTGCCAAATATGAAGAACTTGTCGAAGTGATTCGGAAGCAAGGGTGGAAATGTGAGCTCATGCCCTTTCAAGTGGGATGCCGCGGTTTCGTTGCTCCATCGGTGAGGAAATATCTTATTAAAGCTGGTGTTGAAAGCGTAAAGATAATCAATAAGTTGAGTGCAAAGGCGGAAGAAGGCAGCAGCTTTGCGTCAAGGACCCGGGCGCAGCGTGTTGTTGCGCACCCACCATCCTGAAAGATACTGAGCTTCATGGGTTGAATTCTCGGCGACGGATGGCGCTCAGATAATGACTCAGGTCCTTTTGGATGCCGAAGTTGCTGTTACACATAACATTGTACTGCTCATTATTATATTTTCTCTTCCTTATAATGATCACCCTAGAATCAGCAACGTATCACACGATTATCTGGATTTGAGTATCGGTCAAAGCATAAGACATTCAATATGCACACTAAAAGATGTCAAACTCTCCACTCATCGATTTCATCAGACTTCGTATTATACTGCATGTTGGAATTGTCATTATCATTGATCGCAGATCAACTAGCATTCATCCTCTGCTATCATCATCAGCAACGCCTTCTGCGTTTTATTCAATACAAATATTAAAGAGGAATTCTCACATGAACTTGCTAAGAGACAACAAATTTTATCTAGAGAAACTACTTCCAACATTCGATAATGCGTTGGCATTGTTTCAAGGTAAGGGAACAATGTCTCAACAAGCGGAAGCGTAGACAATTCCTGTAAATTCGTGTGACATATTTTAGTTGAAAACTTCGGAGGTCTTCCTAATGTTTGTAAGAATTTCGAATGACGAGACGTAGGATGAGCGTTTTTGTCACAGCGTCATCATTGTTGAGGACACTCGACAAGATAAGACATTCGAATTGAATAGGCACTTGAGAGCTGAGATTTACATCTGGTTGCAGCTAAAATGCGGCGAAGATGAAAGGAATGAATTCTCATTCAAATTGAAGTTTATTATATGGAAGTTGAAGTTGATGATTTCAATTGTTGTATATGATTCATACCATTCATACCATTCACCAAATCAAATCGCTCACAGCCTCCTGTCTAGTGGAAAGTATTCCAGTCCAGATAAAGCTTTCACACGCACAGTAAACTGCGATCTCAAGTCTTCCTGGAATGCCCCATATGCTGACATCGATCTCTGCTACAACTTTTCGGAGGAAGAAATTTGCAGCGCAATCCACTTCAGTAAAAGCGGAAAAAGCCCAGGACCGGATAACCTGCATCCTGAATTCTACAAAAACCTGACAAATTTATACATCGCATGGCTGACGTCATTTTTCACAACCTGCTTAAAATCTCACAAAATTCCTAAAATCTGGAGAACTGCAAAAGTTATAGCCGTCCTGAAGCGAAATAAACCTCAGGATTCTCCCACCAGCTACAGGCCGATCAGTTTACTTTGCATCGCATTCAAGCTGTTCGAACGTCTGATCTACAACCGTATCACTCCCATCGTCGAATCTGTTCTTCCTCATGAACAGGCCGGCTTTCGCCCTAACCGCTGTACCACTGATCAAGTTGCCTTGCTAACTGAAGACATCGAAGATGCCTATGAAGAAAACGTTTTTGCTGGTGCTGTTTTGATCGACCTTTCAGCCGCTTACGACACAGTATGGCTACGAGGTCTTAACTTGAAGTTATTGAAAACTATTCCCTCTAAGCACATGGTCAAAATGATTATGACACTGGTTAGTCAACGAAGCTTTGTGGTCAATCTCCGTGGGCAGTCATCTCGACGTCGTTTTCTTCGTGATGGCTTACCACAAGGCTCTGTACTTGCACCATTGCTGTTCAACATCTACACTCACGACCTACCTGTTACGACTAGCCATAAGTATATCTACGCTGACGACATAGCCCTACTAACTAAAGGAAGCGTTACTACCGAAATCGAGCGGACACTTAGCAATGACCTTGACAAACTGACTTGTTACTTTCATCGATGGAGACTAAGACTAAATGCCGAAAAAACAGTATGCAGTGTTTTTCATCTCAAGAACTGTCAGGCCAACAAACAGTTAAACGTCCACCTACGAGTGAAAGTCATCTCACCTGTTATCTCTCCGAAGTACCTCGGCATAACGCTAGACCGATCACTTACGTACGGGCAACACCTTAAACAAGTCGCAGCCAAGATCAACGCCCGTAATTCAATACTACGCACCCTCGCTAGTTACCGTTGGGGCGCCGAGTTCTCTGTGCTTCGAACCTCCGCCCTTGCTCTCTGCTACTCCAGCGTGGAATATTGCTCGCCAATCTGGATGCAGAGTACCCGCTCCAAGAACCACCAACTCCAATGACACTATGCGACTAATCTCTGGTTGTATACGCAGTACACCAATTGACATCCTGCCCATTCTGAGCGGCATTGAACCTCCTGACATCCGCCGCGAAAGACTCGCGATATGACTTCACCAAAGAGCTTCGGACAGTGACCACCTGCTGCATAAGAAGCTCTTCGCCAACGACCGACCTTCAAGAAGACTTAAGTCACGCAACCCTCTATCCAGACGACACAACGGCTTTATCCCACTATCAACAACCTATTCCAACTCATGGGCTGCAGATGAATGGAGACGAAAATGAACACAGGCGAGTCACGGACTTCGGCGCTTCATATCCGAACCGGCTTACCATCCTCCCGGCTCCGATCTCCCCAGAGGACAGTAGGTCTTCCTGAATCGCCTCCGATCTGGACACGGCAGATTCGCTGCATTCATGCATAAAATCGGTCTGTCCTCAAGTGATTCCTGCAGATGCGGAGACGTTCAAACTAGTGAACACGTCCTGATGTGTCCTGTAATTGGAATGTGTGGTGACCTGAAGACCGTCGATCGTGACTTACGCACGTGGCTTCGTGAAACTGATCTGTGTTTAGCTTTCTCTTTATCACTATACATTTCATACGAATATATATATATACTTCATAGCCTACTACGTGACTCATAGGTATAAATATACTTCTTGTTATTGAACACCATTTGAACTTACAAATATTCGTTACAGTTTTTTGTGTGTGCCATCATTTTACAGTGTCACCTCAGCCTCAGAAATGCTTTGATCACCCAATAGAGGATCATTTTCTCCTTTGATACATTTCACAGCAGAATCTAGAAGTACTTTCTATGAACTGTTAAATTATTCCTTTGATAGTTATTTGTCAGTTATAACGGCGGTTCATCTAAATACTACGTCATTTTGCAAAACTCAATATATCCAAGACAGTTTTTGTTCAAATTATGTCACATCATTATGCATGGTCATCACTTATGTCCTGCATCTGAGTGCATGCGGTGAAGATGCGTCTTGTTCGCCGATGGGCAGCACTACAAGCAGCTGGAGTGATTTCCACCAAATTTTGCTCAGCAAGAGTTGCCAGTTGCTCTTGATATGGCTGGCGAAGTAACTGTTCCCTCACCTCCTCCAATTGGCGTCGTAGACCCGCCTTACAAATGCTGAAACAATTTTCTGCTGCGTTTAGGAAAGGTAAATAGGGTGGTAGATAATGTAAATCAGCGTTGGCATGTTGATCGCTGACGTCCGTGGCACGGCGATGACAGGGTGCATTGTCAAGGAGAAGGACAGCCTCTTCATTGGGAAGGAAGTGGCCGTTGATAAGGTCCGCCAAAAAAGTCGTTAAATGCATCCGCTATCGTTCCTCCTTCACGGATAGTGTGATGTACTAAGCCTCGTTGGCTGGACACTCCCAGAATGAGGGTAAAATTTGGTCATCGTCTAGCTCCGACGATGCGCTGTGCGCGATGTCCTCTTGCAGATCGTCCTCGAGATCGACTCGTCCATAAGTTAAAACCTGATTCATCGATGTAGATAATGTGAGGATCCGCTGGTGTGAGCCATTCCGCGTGGGCTCGGCGAGCAAGTTTGACATCCATTCTGTTACGATCTGCAGGTGGTGACTCCAGCTTCTTCATTGTGATGAGGCTACCTCTTAGCACGCGATGGACTGTGGACTCACTGAGACGAGGACTGTCTGGAAATTGGAGTCGAAGCTCTTCGCTGAGTTGTCGCAACGTGTAATTAGGGTGTGTTCGACAGTTCCAAGAAGGCAATCAATCATCTCTTGAGTTGCAAGCTGTCGTCGTCCACCCCCTCTTTTCCGTACCATTACCTCACCATCTTCCAGATAGCGACGTATGATTGACCAGGCTGTCCCTCGCGGAATGTTAAGCGCCGCAGCTACCTCTACATAGTCAGAGTTTGGATTCTCATAGGCATCCACAATTCTCTATTTATCCAGCAACGGTATCATTCTCCTCCGTCTCATTTTTCCAACTGTGCGCGCTCACAGCGCCGGCTGTCCTTAAATACTGCATCATGTCGTAACGTTTTGACATTGCCGATCAACACTCACCTTATTGCCATTCAGTTTTGCAAGCGCCAGTAAAGCAATGGGCCTACGTCGTAATAAAGTACAAAAGAACGGAATGTTTTGTTTGTGCCGTTAGTCTCTATTGTTATGCCGTTAATCATTGCATATTGACGATATTCTATGCAAAATGACGTAATCAATTGAGGAAACGCCGTTATTTCCTGCAATAAACTTTCTATGAACTGTTAAATTATTCATTTGATAGCTATGATATATCAAGTGCGTGTACATCTCTGTGAATTGTTAACAAGATTCCGGATTCCCTGACTGCAGCACACTGTCCTTTTGCCGATTGTGACGAACTTTTCCTATTTGTTATACCATAACAGCTTCTATCATACACTTTTTTATTCATTTCATATCTTATTCATTTATTTATTATCAATTTTTTTGCTTTGTAAGTTCATTATCATTGTAATTATTTATTTATTTAATGTTTTCCGCTATTATATTTTTATCGTATTCTATATTATCGGTTTCATTTGTACATGATAGATGTGCAAGGCCCCACTCGAGCAGGTTTGACTCTTCAAGAATAAGGGGCCGAAACGCGAATCCTGGTCGAGTTCCTGCTGATGAACTCATTATTATCAAGCTATTTAATCATTTTAAGTGTCACATTTTTTCTTAAATCTTAGACACGTTTTGCTGAACTTTTGCATGATTCTCAACACCTGCTTGGAACGAACCACGCGTCCTTGCCAGGATTTGATAACTTTATCTTCATCTTAATGTCAACCACTTCAATCTTCTACTTACTAAATCACAGCAGGGAGCATTAGTCAGCAGATGACAGGTCTGGTGTCGATTTTCAAATGACCAATCGACCGTCATCGTTAAACAAATTGATACAATATTCCCCCACGGTGTAGTACACGTATAGCAGTAGAATTCGTAATCGAGGAGCGTTCAAGTAATCAATTTGTCATAATTCATATGAGTAATTCCAATTCGAGAGCATATTGCAGGGAAACCAGCATCAGAAATTTCTATGCATATCCATCCACCTAATGACAAAAACTTCAAAATATTAACAAAACAAAACACACAAGAATAGCAGAATCATTCATCATAGAATCCCGCCAAAACCTCATGAACAATCAAACATCATCCGAACTTTTACATTTATTTTAGTTGGTGACCAATTCTATTTCTATGTTTGCTGACAGATATTTCTCTGTCAATGCGTGGCTCATTCTATTTCTATGCCCACTGACGATTTTAATTTGTACTCTTGCCTTGCGACTGTCCGGATCTCTTTTTTTAAATGTGTTCATCATCGATTTCATGTCCAATTTTGTATATAATCCTGTCCGTTTGTTGTCTTATCGCCACTGATGATGATGGATACCACGGTATTTGAAACCGGTATGGCAATAAATCTCAACAATGCAAAAAGATAAATTAAGTCCATGTCGCATGTACTTGCATTACTCCCTTTCCTACTGAGGCCTTATAAGATTACGAATATGATTTTACATTACATGTAGTACAGTTACATTACTTTTGCTTAATTAATTAACGTAGTAGAATATGTGGATGATAAAACTTCATCTTGATTTAATTACTGTTATTTATCATTTTCATTTAGAATGTTGCCTTGACCTTTTAGATTGACTGTGCTTAAGAGAAGCATAATTCCTTTCATATAAATCAAAATATTAATCCCATTTCCTGAAGAATGGCTAAAGAAGAGAGAAGCTTGCAGTTGAAATGAGGACATTTCTTCTCTCATTACATGTCATTCTAATTTTGCGATCCATGATCTGAATGAGGATAAGGAGCGCTGTGAATGATAGGAAACATGGACAATCTTATCGCCAGTTTACATTCTGAAGTATCCATGGCGATGAAAACAACTGAATGATGACGATAACCTCGGGGGAAATGCAAACACAGGAGTGTTAATAGAAATATCTCGCGTGAGTTAATTTCATTATGAACCTTATGTCAAGGTCAGTGGTACGATATTTTTGCTACTACTGTCGTCATCTCTCAATTGATCTTGAAAGTAATGCGCTGATGACGTCAATTTGCTGCTTCAATTGTACGCATTCCTAATCAGACTAAACGACGTCATCTCTTCCTTCTTGACGATTTTTTTGAATTTGAAGTTTTTGTGATGTCAAAGTTTTAAACGGTTCAATGGAAGAAATGAATGATGAGTTGACAAGACGCGACATGCCGGTGGAATCGTTTTGTTGACATTGCAGATGACACTTTTTGTTCTGTTGACGCTTTACACAGATGGTAAACAATTGATACATCAGTTAGAAGTCATTGTCAAAAGAATGCCGCAAGGGCGCGTCAGGACATCATGTCATCAAAATGCTGAGTGTCTCTTCACCATCTGATGCATTGATGAATTGTTTTATTGGTTATTAAAGACGGGGTTTTGTTAATAATGCTTTCTATCTCTCCAACTTCGCCTGAGTTCGCAGCACGGAGAAGATAACTTTCGTCTCATTAGCGGTGTTTCTCTGCGCTGGGAGTCACTTGGCAGAGCGCAATATAAATGAACTAAATAGATGAAAGCAGGAAGACATCGTCAAAAATTCAATCTTGTGTAATCGGTCTATCATTTTTTGCATTCTGGGTACTTCTATTCTCCTCCTCCCCCACATTTTCAGTTCACTTTCACTTCTCTCGTTCCCATGTGTGGTCTCAGTTCATGACCGCCGTCGAGAAAGCGCTGAGTGTGCAAAATTCCTCTGGTTTGGAGAAAACTTGCAGCACTTGCTTTGTCGCTCACTGTAGACAACAATTCCATGAAGTTCATGATCACAACTGTGTCTGACATTTGCATTCGAATCTTATATTCTAACTATTATCCAGGGAACCAATTCTTTATGCTGTTCAAGTAAAACTTCTCACTGCTGTTTGTGCTATCCTTCTATGACGGTACAAGCATATCGTTATTCCAGTTCCAATGTGACTACGTTCGACGAAGTATGGTAAAATCAGAAAAATTAGAATAAGTGGGTGAGGGGGAAGTACCGCTTTCTGTCACTAGCACTGAAACTTCGTGTACACATAGTTGAAATGATGGATCTCATTCAACTGAATGCGATATACAAGTAACTTCTCAAATCTTCGCAATCTGGTTTATGCGATGTGTAAATTCAGACGGGCCGCTACTGCTCCTCTGTGACTGGAACTCCTACACATACTGCTCGATCTTCTATGATACGGCATCCTTAACGTATTTCTGTCATTCCCTTTTTCTTTTTTATTTAACAAAAAGGCTTTTTAATGATGGACTTATTGTGTAATAATATCGGTCTTCTAGAATCAAAAGCAACTGATTCTTGTAACACAAGTGCCAATAGATGAAATAGTTATGTTGAATAAATAGGTCATGGACGCAAGAAATGCCGTTGCACGATCAAAGGGTAACCAGATTATGCTCTTAACTCCTGAATACCAAATATCGAGGTATCAAATCGAATCTTCATTAACACCATGTGCATCTCTGTCATGTAATTGGCATGTGCACCCTTGAAATTCGCATCGAAATTCCGTTGTCAATAATTTCGCCTTTATTAGCAAGATGAGTGCTCCTTGTACCTCCCGCTTGCCACTTTGATTTCGCTTGTTTTGATAAGTTAGGGAAAAATCGTGTCATCCTTTACATAATCTGTAACACGGGTGTGACGACCCATTATGCAGGATGATGAATTTTTAAGTAACAAGTATGTTTGAGTCTATTGTTGTCTTCTATTGATGGCACCCTGATAATTTTATTAAACACTGAACGTTTCTGTAATTATGTGCATCCATATCGATCTCTGCGATCTCCGATCGGTTGCGTTTACATTCTGTATTTAGTCGGAGTAACTATTTATGTGATCTGCTGCTCATCGATTGTTTAAGTGGTGTTAAATATATAATTTCTACTCAACAAACAATGGAACTTTGAATGCATTTCCGTACAATTCGATATGCTGGGAAGTGTTTCACGGAAATGTTAGATAGCAGAGACTTGCAAACTGAAAGGTTTAGTTTCAACTGAAATCTTATCTTTGTTTTTAATTTTAATTTTGCATTATTTTGCAACAGGCCAGTGGTCTCCATGGCACAGTGGTTAAGTGCTTGGCCTAGCGATCTTTTGGTCCAGAGGCCGGAGCCCCGGGCATCCGGACTAAAAGATCTCAACGCTCCAGAACTATTTATTTATTGAATAAATTTCATATCAGTGACACTTTGTTGATGAACGCATAGAAGAGAAAACTATGTTGTCTCATGGCCTCGGTCTACGGTGAGATACAACAGTACTGTACAAGTATCGGTTAACCGTACTTGTACCGGTTGATGAATTGTATTCTGGCATTTTATATATCAACGGTTAACCGATACTTGTAACCCGTTACCGTTACCGTTACCGATACTAAAAAGGACTCGTCCTAATGGGTTCTCGAAGGTAAATAAAGATGACGACTTCAATCTCACCGTAGAGAACAGACGAGGCCATAAGACAACATAGTTTTCTCTTCTATGGGTTTAATTATTTATTCACAGAAGAATATTATTGTGGCGCATTGTACAAGTACTGCTGAGCCAATTTACAAGAAAAAGCACATCCAGAACTAAATTAGCGCTGGGGATAAGATCAAGGGAAGAGAAAAGTTTTGATGTAGCGTTTGATTGGACGAAGGGAGGAATGGTTGGTCACTTCGGCAGGGAGATTGTTCCACACACATACTGCGGCAGAAGGAAAGGCATATATAGCATCATATTTCACCTGTCTGCTATTTAATTTCTTCTAAAACGATTCCACACAAAAACTTACACTTCAAACTTTCTACAATTTTTCAATATTCAAACCATGGAAGCTTCAAACAGTTAATTGTCGTGATTTCTTAGGAAGATGCTTGTTGACATGGAGGTTGATTAAGTCGCTTACACTGACGTGAGCTCATTAATTCTTGAGCTAGTTCTCTGCGAACTTTTGTTAACTTTCATTTATATAGACAGGGTTCATCTCTGAATTGATGGTACTTAATTGCCGCTTATATGAAGCGTCTCATTAATGCTGTCTTGACGATGCGGTAATCGAATACATTACGAAATCGTCTTGCATGGCGCCGAACTAATGATGGTCTCTAACATATCACTTGATATGGTGTTTGTGTGTGCACTATGACATTGGAGAGGATTCACTAATAATTGTGATATTAAGACAAGTAACCTGGCAATTGATAAATATATGTTGGGAAGTGTTAAACGGATCATTTTGCAGCAGGCCAGTGGTCTCCGTGGCACAGTGTATTAGTGCTTGGCCTAGCGATCTTTCGGTCCAGAGGTCGAGCCCTGAGTGATGTAATGATGTAATGAGAATCGCCTCAATCTCGGATGCGGTATTAAGTGATTGCAGAATGCAATCCGCTCTCCACGTGCCTGCGTTAAAGCAGTGCCTTCTTGGCTAATTCACGCTCTCAACAGATGGTCCGGTGTCCTTGTGGTTAGAGGGTATGCTTGAACATCCTCTAGCTCCAACGTCGCTGGTTCAAACCTACCCACGACTGATGAAGCCCAACAGGCCGAAACATGTCTCGTGGTGGTTACATCTGTTGAGATTTGATAAATTGTGATATTATTTTCATTCTTTATCAGCACCATGATTTATAGATAGATCTGCAGCATCTAGCCAACTAACGAGTCTCAGGCTATGTTGGCTATAGAAGATAGAGAGACTATTCTAATCTCAGATTCATTCGAAGCTGAGTGAAACCTACTTGAAGAGGTGCTCGAGCTAATTATTCAACGCGCATTACTCTCTGATCCTGCTTTTCGCACTTAAGTGAGGCAATTCTTGTCTTTCGAAGCACCTCGTCTCCAAACCATTGAATCACAAATAAAATTAATAGACAGATTATTAAGATTAAGATCTATAAAGATTCTATTTTGATGATGATAGCGTTGCCAACAGTTGCAGTCTCATTAATATAGAATATATTTTCTTATGCTCCAACTTACTCGTTTATAGGTCAATTACAAATGGTGTAATGGACTTTATCTTCATTTCAATGTCTATGCAATCCTGATGGCCTGACCTACATGTACACTATTTGCATATATACCGCCAATGTTGCAAACAAAGACCAGGAGCATTCGAATCAAAGCGTTATTATTATACTGTCTGCTTCTGATTTCTTTAAGTTTGAACTTATCATCAAATACATTATTTATTCATTTTGTATGTCAGCATGCGACAGATTTATTCATTAATGATAACACAATAGTAGCAAGTATTCAAGTTGTTTATTATTGTGCACAATGTTCATTTATTCACAATAAGCTGTAGTATTCAAGCCCGAAAATCTCTGAATATTAGCCCTGATTCGATACTGTATCACTTGTCATCATGAAAACTTCATTTTTGAGTATTCTGGAAGTTATTGTGAGTATCTGAGGCATCCATTCGGTGTTACCTTGATCCTCTCCGCTGATATCAATCTGAAGTGTCAATACAGCGATCTGTGTGGATATTTAATTACCTTGAAACGCATGATTAAAGTGAAAGTCGGGAATATTTGATAATACCTTGCGAGTGAGATCAGCCGTCGGCACCTGGTAAAGGAAAATCTCTTCTTTTCTCCTTAATTAGAGGGTGAAATGTTATTTTCAATTTTCCCAGTGATTTCGGATCTACTGTGTGAGTCAGACACGATCTTCTTCGCTGTTTGTGAGAAGATCACAGGAGATGTGAAGATCAGCGTCATAATAATGCAAATTTTTTCTACTGAAGAAATAGATTTGTCATTAAAATAATCATTTGCATGTCTGAGATGCAAAATCTCATGGAATTATGAATAAGAAGAGGCTTGAGAATCATTTGAAGCCGATGAAAACATTACAAGAAGAATTTTTTCCATCATTAGCAAATCCTTCATTAAAGTCATTGATGGGAATATTGTACTAACTTAAGCAACACTTCAATTAAGCTGGATTTCACCGCTGACCGCAGCTGACAAAGAATTTAAATGCTAAAACAAGCTTTCGACGACGATTAGTTGTATGACTGGGAAATCACACTAAATTATTCGATCATTGATTGGCTCTTGAATTCCGCAAAACCAACAATGAACTCACTCACTTCACGATTTATCGTCCATTGGACGTCAGCAACCGTCGGTCCGTTCTGATGGTGGTTCTCCACGCGTTCCGATCTTGAACGTCGATACGCCCAAGGTTTAACGCCTAGAAGTCGGCTCGTACGTTGTCGCATCACCCCTTCTTCTGTCGTCCCTTTGGCTTGCGTCCTTCTGTCTCCAGAGTCATCACCTGCTTTGGCCAGGAGTCCTCTTGCATTCTTTGGAGATGACCATACAAGCGGAGTCCTCCCCATCGAATAGCTTCCAAGTAATGGATGCCAAGACGTCTCCTGAGATCACCTGTAGAAACGCGATCAGCTAGCCGTTTAGAACAGATCCACCTGATCATCGCAATGTCGCTGCGGCTTAAACGATTGACGGCCTCCACAGTATTTGGCCACGTCTCACCGGCATGAATCATCACACTTCGCACAGACATGTTGAAAACATGGCCTCGACTTCGGAAGGGAATGCTGCTGTTCGTAAGAATGGAAAGGAGCTCTCGAAACGTCTTCCACGCATGCATTATTCTCGTCGTCACAGCGTCACTGAACTGCTGGCAATCAAGACCCTGTTACTTGATAATAAAAAGAATAAAAGAAAATGCTATTAAGGACTAGCAAGGCTTCAGCCGACCCTTGCTGTTACGGTAGACCATTAGCAAGTTCAAGAATACGATGAAGTCTGTATCTAGGCATCAGCTGTTTCAATTGTTTAGTAGTTTCCATTTAACTCACGTCTGATTACATGCGAGGGAAATGTACGGAATCGAAAATCGATGCGATTTGTTGTTTTTCTTCACTATGATATTAGTGAAATTTGTACAAACAGTCGTCGAGCACAAAAGTGCATGATTGAAAAGAATTTGATTGACAAAGTCAGATTGCAACTCTAATAAAATTCTCAAACATTCAATTCTCAGTCCGAATGAAATCTCGTGGCCAGTCCCTAGCTCGGTTCCCTGTAAAATCCGAACAACGAAAATCTACTCGAAGCTTGCAAAACATTGCGCCGAGCATTCCAGATTTGATTAGAAAGTGGTTAATTTCATCTGTAAGTCAATTTTTATCTGCAGGAAAGTCATAAAATTATATTGCGAACAAGTCTGAACAACCAAGGGGAATCATAGCAAGAAAGCAATGTCGGTCAGTTACAATTATGTATAACAAAGAACGTCTTGCGCTTGAAACCGTGTACTCATTGTTCGGTGGTATTATAGATGCTCCGATTTTTACCTTTGATTTCTTGGAGATGTTCTGAATTTTTCGGAATATACATGTAATTTTATGACTTTCTTGCCGATTAAAGGTGACTTACAGATGAAATTAACCACTTTCTAATCAAATCTGGAATGCTCGGCGCAATGTTTTGCAAGCTTCGAGTAGATTTTCGTTGTTCGGATTTTATCTACACCCGATGTCATGTCCACCATTTAATTTTCAATATCAATAGCTGGACTATTTAAAATATATTTCTGCATTCTGAAAGGGAATCTAAATTTTGACAACCCTTCAATCCTGCAAAACGATAAATTATCATTCTAAAGCATCAAACAAACTATGGAGAAGATGAAACAACGATTTCACCGTCAGATTGTAATACCCTTGGCATTAATCAGCCATTGAAATCCCGATTCATATTTATGAGACGATTCGCTGGCAATACAGAACAGAGATTTCAAAATTGCGTGACTATGACCTTTGTGAATTCTAGAAAGCATCCTCTTAGGAGGGAGAGAGAAAATTGGAAACCTAGAGGCTAAGGGTTCGCTTGGGAAGATAATTCATTGATCTCTAATGTTTTAGTCATTACAGGCTTGTTTCTTCTTGAAGGTCAGAATGCAATATAACCGCTTGTACCAAATCATTATTCAAGGCTTTAAAAACTGATGCTCTGTGACTGCGGCTTCAACGAAAGGATCTCATGTGTCTCAGGAATGCACTGATGGAGGGAACGCCGGCTGATATTGGTCACGAACTCTGTCGAGACAATAAAGTTACTAATTTTGGAACTCCATGGAGCAATTTCACCCTGTCGATGACGGGGCATTCGACGGTCAAAAGGAGAAGGTAAAACAGAAGAAAGCCTTGTGCAAATTAAAAATACAGAAGAAGAAATGAGAAATAGGCACGGGAATTTATGATCACAGGAAGAGAGGAAAAGAATCTCTTCAGAGGAAAATCAACTTTCAACAGGAGTTAAATTCTTCTCGGTTATCAATCGTAACTTTGAAATCTACTTAGATTACTTTACTAGCCAATCAGAACCCATTTGGGAATCGTTGGATAATTTACTGTCTCAGTGCGGTTTGAAGGATAAACTCATTGAACTCAGAGGAGGAAGCAAAACTCTGAAATGTATTGATATCGCGTATTGATTGTGAGTCTGCGCATTAAAAATGTACGTGGATGTACTTACCTACTTACTTGCTCCTCGTTTATTGTCTCTTCTTCCCCAGGTTTGAGGGTTGGATGCATGTACTAAAGCTGGAATGGATAACATGTGACTCGCGAGACAAATGGTGGACGACTTACTTTCTTAGTGACCCGTCAGAAGTACGATAACCTGCCGACTTTCAGAAGTCAATTTGCCAACAGTTAGACATGCATAAACTATATCAGGAGTAGGGAAGATCGCTATTCAGTCAGGCTTAAAAAAATGAAATGAAATGAAGCCTTTAGTCACTACTCCCAGGGGTCGTAAAAAATTGACTGAACGTACATCAATCAATTAAATGTTGTTCAATCAATTAATTGTAATTGCTCAGATACAACAATCAATTATCAATTAATTGCCAATTAATTGATTATTTGGTCGATAATGTATGATCGAGTTGTGATAGTACCTGAACTTATTTCTTAGTATTCGTAGTATCTTTGTCTTTTATGATTTTTAGCTTAACATTTTAAGGCTGTCTGCCTGCGTCTTGGTTATAGGCTAGGGTGAGTTATCTATTGCACAAGCTTAATTACTATAAAACTTGCGTGTAGGCCATAAATTATCATTAGTGGAAAACGTTGATTGATATAATAAGCCTAAACAAACATGCTTCTGAAGTTTTAGTAAGCTAGGTCTACTATGTTTAATACCGTTTAGAAAAATAGATCAAAACAAATCTGGGCTGTTCGAGTAATGGAATCGCTTTACTTGCTTGAAGAACTCCCTTGAATCGAACTTAACAAAATCTAATAAAAATCTAACAAAATCTATAACTGTATCATGAGTTCATGGATTAAAAATCTGCGTTGCTTGATGCTGTTTCTAGAGTATCAATGTTCCAAAGAGACTTGTTCATTTTCAAAAAAGCTGCATCTCTAAATTAACTGGCAACAAACTTTGTCTCAAATCGTTATAAGCAATGCCAGCAACACTGAAAAAACGTTCTAAAACATTTGAAGTTGGGAGAAGATATTGAATGGATGTCGGGTACCTTTTGATCTTCTCTGACTCTGTGGTACAATTCAATTTTCGTCTTTTTAGTAATGATCCAGCAAAGTCAAGCTTAGAATTCGCTGTATCATCATTGCACGATTGACTTTCAGCACTATCACTTTGTCTCGATAACTCAAGCTTAGTCAGAGCTTGTCTCTCATCGGGATCAAGAAAATCCTCCTGCTCATTCGAAATCTTAGGAATACCACTCTCAAACGATGGCGAATGTACAATATCAGCTCCCGGCGAGAGATACTTTTCCATTCCTGGGTATAGTTTGCTTATTTCGTCGAAAAGAATCCTCATTTCTACGACGCTGGTTGACTCTCTCTGGAGCGCTTTGGTCACTGAGTCAAATTTGGCGAGGTCTTTGGATAGCTCCATCAGATCCGAGTTTTCTCTATAGTTTTCTCTCGAGTTTCAACATATAGTCGAGCAGTTCAGGGGATTTGTCGAACTCCCCAAGAGATAAGAATTCTTTCAACTTGAAATATCTCGTTGCCATTTCGTAGGTACTGCTCCACCTTGCCACGTTCCGTTGAACAGGTCGAAGTTCTGTGTATTTACGCAACTTTCCAGATAACTTCAACGATTTCAGTTTACCCATCAATGAGTTCAATTTTGAGAGCCTATTCTCATATTCCAATAAGAAGTTGGTCACAGCGAGGTTCAATCGATGGGATGAGCAACCCAGAAGAGGAAGCTTTACTACAATTATCGCCGATTAAAGCGACACTGTTCGTTAAAGTATATCAACAATTTTCCTGAAATTTCTATGTTAAAATTTGCAGTTACACCAACGAAAAGTGTCTGTTTGTACACTTTACTTCATCCTCTGTCACTGAATGATAACTCATTTGAAAGATCATAATCTGTAGATGATTTCTATAATAACCAGTTCAACAAAATACCAATTTGTGTAACTTTTATGAGTAAAAATTCGAAAAAATGGAGTCAACACCTTAAATGTCACAATTTTACCACTGGAAATACATAGGATTGTGTTATCCTCTCTATTTCTGAAAAGCAAATGATCTGATCCGGCAGACGCGAAGTTTTGCAGTAGGTTAGAGGTGTCCTATGCTATGTGAAAGTTTTATGTACTACCTCGTTCCCTGCACAACTTCACGCTAGCTCCCGGACTATATCGTGTGTGCGTCACTGCGTCAGTCTCTCTCCCTATTCGTACGCGCGTGTGATTCAACCTTGAACATGTCAAGTTTCTGGCTTCTGAGCTGAAGAAATGAGTCAGATTCTACAGTACAGGAAAATCCTTCATGATGACTACAAATTAGGTTTCTGCTGTTTTTTCATTATCAATTAAATAACAATTAATTGCAATTAATTGTTCATCAATTAATTTTTTCCGACCCCTGAGTCTACTCCCCATACTTGGGGCTTGGACGGTGCTGACATAGTCAGACTTATGGAGCGTTGTAGTACTTTTAGTCCGGATGCCCTTCCTGCCGACTTCCAATGACACCTTCGGGGCTCGACCTCTGGACCAAAAGATCGCTAGGCCAAGCACTTAACCATTGTGCCACGGAGACCACGAGTTATACTATAATTTCCAACTCTATAGCCAACAACAAATGAACACTTTCTTTAACAAATACTTATTAATAAGGAACCAGTCCATCTTACCTATAGAAAGAATTAATATTAGAGTGTTTATGGTCTTCCTAAAATTCAAAATATATTCAATGCTTCGTTTTCACATTCTCAAATGTGCACAAATTTGTTGCCATACAATAGTCATCTTCAGATACAATGGACTCTCTCGGTTGTCTGTGCCTACCTGTTCTACAGCATCTTGAATGATGATGGATTCTGGTGATTCTGATTAAGATGAAGCTGTTATTTAATGTTTATGACTCGTGAGAGAATTCCTTCCATTATAACAGGAAGCAAAGCTGACGAACAGCATTACATGAGTGGTATCGAGTATTGGAATACTAACGCATAACTCAGATAAATGCTTGGTATACACTATCAAAAATAAATTGGGCCAACTTCATAAGTATGAAATATCTTGATTTAACTCAGTCTATTGAATTAAATCAACTGCAGTCACATTTCCTGCATGAGTACGGTGCTCTGTGGATCTAATGCATTCATATTAAATTCATGCATTAGAGTACTGTGTATGAGCATCCATGTATCATCTAGCTGGCAGCATAAGCATGCTTTATTATCAAAATTTTCGTCACGACGTTGAAACTTCATGCAGTGCCGTTAAGAATGTCTACCTTTCTCGGAGTTCTGCTATTAAGACATTTTTGAAACACGAGTTTGATCTTGACAAGTTGTATTATACAATTAATTCCATGGGTGCAAGATAACAATGTTTTTAGTGGATGTGAAGCACCGATCTTCGGCTACTTTAAGTCATAAAAATGGATTTACAACCTCCGCACGCAAAAAAAGAAAGAATAAAGTGAAGTGCTTGTGAATTCTACGAACCTAAACCCACTTCTTCAACCACTGATTATGTTGACGCGGTTTTACCAAATTTATCCTTACAACGACAGAAGAAGCGAGTTCGAGTCTGTCCTGTGAATATTATTGAAGCCAGAAGGTATCTCTGATTGGAGAGACTTCATGAATGAACCTGAGTGGTCTTCGACGAAGCCTGACCATTGAAATAGATTTGATTCAATCTATTCCATGAATAGATTTGACCACGAGGAAAGTTTAAAAGGTCATCAAAATTGCATTCTTCCTATCACCACAAATATTTCTCCCTCCTTGAACACAATTCATCCCAATTATCAGACACGCTATCTTCGGACGTTCTGTTGCCAATCGCTCTAAGACAGTCCTCAACTGGCGCACTTCCGACCTCGTGAACTCTCCTTTGTCTTTCTCACCTACTGTCACCATCCGAAGACGAATATCGAGGTTCTTTCGAAGTGACTCACACTGCCGGCGTGTCAGACCCTCTTGGCACAGCATCAGCTGTGGGGAAATACGATTGGGAAATTTCATTGACGAAAACGGGTGGCGTCGTACGACGAACGCGCATGGCGTGACTGTATCAGCTGATGCGCCACTCAGCATGGAGAGAAAACGTTAAGGTGAAGGTCGGAATTATGCAGAAATCATTTCACTCCTTTTTCCCTTTTGATGTTCGAACCGAACCCTCGCATTATTACATCTCTTCTTTCGGATCAATTTTCTTCTTTAGAGGTAGCTTGATAAGGATGCTATCGCATTTTCGAGATTATCAGTTATTGTTTTCTATTATAAGTGATTAATTCTTACCGAAATCTAGTCACCAGAAGCTGGACAGCCTGTCACAGGACCCTGCATGAATGTATAAGAACATTCAAGTAGCTAATATATGTTCCTGGCTAATTCACGCTCTAATTAGATGGTCCGGTGGCCTTGTGGTTAGAGGGTATGGCTGCACGTCCTCTAGTTCCAACGTCGCTGGTTCGAACATGCCCACGACTGATGTGGCCAAACAGGCCGAAACACATCTCAGTGTGGTTGCATCTGAAAAATTTATCAATTACGAGGTTCCTTGAATTTACATAATTGAACTTGACTTCAACAATGATTTGCATTATTTGAGATATGTATGCATGTGCATGTACAAAATCATGAAAATAGCCCAGTAAAGGAACTCCCAAGTGTGCCATTCAGATCTCAAGATGAGTTTTATGTACTGACTGGCAATGCACAACTGGCCCGACATGCAAGTCATCAGGATTGCGAATTTTAATCTTTTGGAAACATAAAGCACATGAAATTTCTTAGAGATGATTGTAAAGTCATTACCTCGTATAATTTAAAAAGAATTTATAGATATCTGTAGATATATGTGCATTAAGTATTAGTCTCATCGAATCACAGTCAAGTATTTCATGCTCAAAGAACGAAAATTCCTTGCTTACCGATGCCTATTCTAAGAAGTGTGTGATTATTTTTCATAATCACCATCAAAGTGAATTTTCCCGAAAGTTTTCATGCAAATTAGAACGCAAGTACATGTATTTATGGTCAACAATTCAGCTGTTACTGATCATGTGATTTACCAAAGGTCACAGTCAATGACGCTTCGAAAATTCCACAGGTCAGATGTCAAAAGTATTCACAAAACTAACAAAAGAACTTTTCACTTATGTTGCCGACTTATTGTCGAACTTAAATCATTGCGTTAAACTTATCATAAAACATTCCGATTCCACGATGGCCAATGTCCAATTAGGCAGAAAAAACGCAACTTTATGTCTATTTCAAAATCGCTTCCATGTCCTCAGTTTTCCCACTTCTTATAATTCGCCGAAACAACACTGCACTTCATATTATAGAAATCATTAAATAGATGATTTAATTTCACACAAATGCAAGCGAAATGGCACTTCAAAAGTACATACCTCATATTCCCCATTTACAGGTTAACAAATGCCATGAGGACGCAATCCATTATTTAATATTTCTGTCTACGCACCGGCATTCCTTTTATATTGGATGCGAGAAACATGCATTCGAAGATGGTCCGCAAATTTCTGTATTGATCTTCATTAAGCATTCCTTCTTCGTGCGTCTTGTCATATTTATTCACACGCAGATGTACTTCTTGCACTTTTGATTGCGACTATATTTTTATAGTTTAATCCGACCGAATTTTTCTGTTTCATTAACGCAAGAGATCTTCCGACCGTCCATTTGATTGAAAATAAACGCAATGATATTCTAAACTGAGAGCGTGCATTGCAGAAAGCATGCGATATTTCACAGGAAATTAGATTATTTTGTGACAGTTGTGTACTTTCCGGTATATTCTATCTTCTTCGTATGGGCGTAAGATGTCAGCTTTCGCGATATTCGTCAGTTTGTATCAGTGAAGAAAAGTCCTATGCAAATCATTCGCTGATGGACTTTTAACTCACTTAGTTTGGATAGGTTGAATTAATGATCAACATGCATTCGCCATTAGTATTTATTTGCAATGAATTATGTTAATATTATAAATTATCAACAGAACAACATTACATTATATCAATACAGATTTTGACTATTTAGTTGTTAAACATGTGTTGGTGATATTCTTTAATCAGCCTCCTAGGCTGCAGCTTCAATCCTCTGTCTTTTCGATCAAAAAGTGGTAAATGCAGCATTTGTGAAGCCATCCTATCCTCTCAATTAACGAAACTTATGCTAAAGTGGAAACGCTTGCGTATATTTATGAGATTTTCTATAATAAATTTTTTATAGCAGATTCTCTATAATTAACTTTCTATTATTTTTTGAAATTTCCAGTACGGATGCATTCATTTATATTTTTATGAACTAGGACGCAGCATCTTCGAAGCAAATATCCCTTGTAGATTTACAGCAAACTGATTAAATGCACTCGAACCCTATTCGAATACTTTACCTTTCATCAGTTTGCTCCCTGATTTGAGACTAAAAGGGGAATTTTTGATGCGCGACTTAAAAATTCTCCAAGAAATGTTCTCAGAGCATAAAAGTCTGGGATTTCTTAAAAAATAAAACCTTATGTTCCCAGCCACCTTAGAATTATATTAGAATTTTAGGAATTACAAAAATAGCACGTATAGTACATATTTTGTAGCACGATCCAAAATTTAATTCGAACCAGATCTGACTCCCACGCCTTCAAGGCTTGTGATTATTTATTCTGAAATACCAGGCCTGATTCATTGGCCATCAATTCAATCACAAGTCTGGTCATCAATTCACTGCTTATGACACTATGAAACTACGTACATGGTACATACTAGACTTCTTCCCAATATGCACCGGATAGTGCGAGCTATAATTTCACTCATTCAAGCTATCTGCTCAGCCTTTGCTCTTGATAATTTCAATTCTGAATCTATCAATATAATATAGGTGTTGATAATTTCGAAATGACTCTCCGGTGTTTAAACTTCATAGCACTAATCGTGATTTTCAATCAGATCCTATTTTCATTTGTTGTTCATATGGTTGAACTACTCTCCCTTCGAATATTTTTGGTGTTATCGATAGAATTATTTGTGGTCGTGTAATGTGAATATTGATTGCGTAACATATTTCACGCAGTATTTGGATTGGCAGTGCCTCTTTCTTACATAATTAGCTTAATTAGAGTGACTGACATGGTGAACCTTCTCACTGAGTCATCAGTGGAATGATGTTAATTCTAGCGACAATTTGAAACCCACTCAATTCTTCCCTTCTACTTCTCTTGGAAGATGTCTAACAGTTGGTTAGGAATTGCAATCCTTTCGTGTTCAATTCATGTTGAAAAAGTGAATATTCTATATAGTTGTACACTAGAGATGGAACTTGTCATACGGATGGAAGCGTTTTTTCAGCGGACATTACGCTGATGACTAACGGCAATATAAGGAGTTTGTCAATCAACTTATGAAGAGGATCTCGGAATGGATTGAGTAGTTCTAGTTACATGTTCTATATGGAATCTGAATGTGGCACATTTGACAACTTAATAAAAACTTAGTCGTTTTAAATATTGCTGTTCGTAGAAATTTTGTAAAACGACAGAAGACCGCGAAGTTCTAATTCTCCCTTGTTATTTATTTATTTAACGTCAAAATTATAGTGACATTATGTCAAGAGCAGTCGCGTAGCCAGAATTTAATTTCCGGGGGGGGGCAGTAAATGTGGCTTAATTAATATAAGCCTATACTTAATAATTTCAATGTAGTGTACTGATTCTACAGTGTACGCTACTCTTCTTGATAACATCGTCAAATTCTGCGCACATTCTTAGTACGGACTATTATGGGATGGAAGTGCTGTGCTTCATCGCCGTTCGCGATTCTGAATCAAATAGTACGGATTATTACATTCTCATTGATACTTCGGAAATTCCTAAAGTAAGAGCTTCAGTGAAAGTCAACTCTGATATGTCTTTTGTTGCATCTTGTTTGGGTGTTCAATTTGATGTAGGCCAGAGTAATTACAAGATTATATATACAAGCATATACAAGATTATCGATGACAGCCACAAGCGTAGAATGAAGTCTAGGCTCTAACAATATTGATTTAATATAAGTGGCTCATCATTCGATACATGTGTAGCTAGAAGCAAAAGAGAAATAGAACAGGTGTTTATATATAGCCAGTCATGAATGGCCTCTACTTGTAGGTGTCGCAAAATCGTGTCGTGTCCTGGCTACAAGCCATATCGAGACGTCCGTGCATGGATTTCTTTATAGTAGTGGAATCCATGGTCCGTGACAGTACAACTAGTATCGGCGCCTGACCGACTATCTGACTCATAGAAATGAACATCTCTCGCGATCGTTGCGCAAAAAGGGACATACGAAAATTAACCAAGCGCGTTACTGTAGGATTTCAGATTCTCATATTAATAATTTAGTAATTCGACATAGAATGATGTTAATATACCCCTGTATAAAGCACAAAGATTGTCCCCCACTCAAATTTCATTTCGGGGAGGACATGTCCCCCTTCCCCCCCTTGGCTACGCCACTGGTCAAGAGTGACTCCAATGTCACTTTGCTAAAAGATAAAAGTGAATTTTTTATTCAGCTGTTTATCTGATACACAACCAGTCTGCTACCTACTAACTTCTGTGATACAGTCAAAGTTCGGTAATTAAAACCATAAATGAAGTCTTAATTAAAGAAATTCGAAAGTCTTAATTAAACAGCAACTTATATATGCCAAAAAAATGCATAGAAAAAAATGGCACTGCCGTATGATCTTAATTATCCGTGTCCGAATCAACGAGTTTCGACTGTGTTTGTGGTTTTCATGTACATGAACTGTCACTTTGAACCTACAATGTCCCATTTATTGTCCAGGGTTTAGCTAATGATAAGTCAGAAGACGAATTAATGTGATTCGAAACATATTGCACTATAGTGTGTTGCGAAGCGACGCTACCTATTGTCACTGGTTGAAGCGCTAGCGCAATACTATCAATAATGATCAAAGTACTTCTGTGGAAGGCGCTTCATTCAATCACATGCTTTTTTTACTACTCCTCAAACGTACGGCGTTTGCTGCACCCAGTGGTCTCACTATCTGTGAATTTCGTATTCAAATATTTTATAATTACCTTACTTATTAAAATTACTTTAATAGTGTGTTTACCCCAATTTCTCGTTCTCCTTTGATCGGTTAGCGCTTTCGTTTTACAATGTTTTCTGAATGCTTTAATGAACAGAAGATCTTATAGGAAGGGCTTGTCAACTTGAAAACTCGGAAATGACATACGTTCTACTGGGAAAAGTCTTCTCTGTCTGCTGGAAACGAAGTACAAGATGCAAGTGGTGGTCGGAAAGATAAGTTGCAATATTACGACTCGCTGAAATTTGAATACAATCTATCTCTCATTGTATCACTGAAGTGTGAACGAAATCTGAAGGACATGAAGTTGAAAATCAGTTTAGTCAATTTCTAAAAGGGCAGAGAGGGTGGCATTGAATAAGTAGTATCACGCACGGGGAAATTTCGTATTGAGACGTGCACCGAGGTGACTAATAAAGTATTTTTCTCTTCTATTCTGTTCTATCTTGTTGCACCGGTTCACAACTTCAATTCCTCCTACATTCTTTGCAGGTGTTGCTGGCGACATTCGACCGTGATGGACGACCCCGAAGGGTGGGATCGGAGCCAGTGCATGTCGAATTGACTGATCCTGTCGGTCAACCAGTCTCCAGCTCGGTCCGAGATAAGAACGATGGAACATACTCAATCGAATTCCGACCTCAACGCTCAGGAAAACATAAACTTGCCCTCAGTGTCCTCAATCGACCCATTCGCTCCAGTCCTCTACTTTTCGAAGTAGAATCGCATCAAAATCCTCTCTGGTCATTCGGACTTCAGAAAGAGTTGTTGCAACCCTTCGCCATCACCAGTAATCGCAGTGAGCGCCGTCTGTATGTGTTAGATACTGGCAATGATCGAGTGGTTGTTATAGACGCAGATTCCGGTCAAGTACTTTTACCCTGCATTGGTCAAGAGGCGATGTATGGTCAGGCCGGTACCGGGGTGACATGGGCAGCTTCCTATCTCTGGATCGTCAACTGGAGACGGCGTAGAGTGTACCAGGTAAGGAATCAATGCTACAATTGTGAAAGAAGAGGTTTTACTTAGTGTAGGGGCGAATCTGTGAGGAACCTCGGACCTAAAGCGGGCCGGGTCTGTATTCTAGGAAACACGACCATATTAGACTGCTGATTTTCAAGATCATTTTTCTTGATGGCCACTTGAACATAGCACAATCACATTGATTATAAATAGAATACAGGGACTCCTCGACTTACGGCTATTCAACTTACGTCGATTTCAGAGACACGTCGATGCCAAAAATGTTCTTGATTTTTATAAATTATCTTAATTCTTTTGTTATTGTAAAGTATTTGAAGCCGGCATCTACAGACCGTATCAAAATGAATTGCACTTTTTTTTGGAAATTTTGATTTAATGTCACGATTGTGCATACATGAACAACTGTACATTCTATTATCCAATGGATTGAACATTTACACATGTCAAGCATTCCGTAATTACAATAATAGTAATTCATGTGTTAGTAAAAACTTTGTTTTTTAAGATGTTTGTTTATTTTATAATTACAGTTAATAAATAGAGGTGTAATACTGTAATTACAGTCCTGTGCAGAATATTAGCATATTTTTTTAAAAGTCACTTGCTAATATTGATCTCTAATGAAGGAACAGAACAATATAATAATGTTAGGAAATGGGAAATCAACAATTGTTTACATTGAAAACTCTTCGGACACTCTTTGTTCATTCAATACTTAGAATGGTGACCTTTAGATAACAGAACCTCGTTGATTCGTTGAGGCATGGAATCCACAAGACGCTCGCAGTACTCCTGAGTAATTTCGTATGTCCAAACGTGCTTGACTTTATTTATCAGATCCACACGAGATGTCGGCTTCAACAATGACACTTTCTTCTTTAACAATGTCCAAAAGTTCTCTATCACGTTTAAATCCGCGAGCTACCGGGCCAGTCGCTCAATGAAGTGCAGTCGTTCTCACACAACCATCCATTGAGCCAGTTATTCACTTTCTTTTCTGTATGGGCCGGTGCCCCATCATGCTGAAAGCAAGTGCATCCGCGAAGTTCCATAAACAAAGGAAGCTTCTCTTGAAGAATCGATAGGTAAGTATTCGCTGTGATGGTTTCTTTGGGTGTCGAAATCCATAATCTCTTCGTCCAGACTCAGCTATGCAGCCCCAGATCATCACAGAAGTTGCATGCTTAACAGTTGAAGATGTGTATCTTTGATCGTATCTTTTCCCAGGAGGTCTTCGAACATGCTGACAATACGAACTAAATTGCCGAACCATTGTTTCGTCGGAGAACATAACTTTCCTCCAGTCGTTTTCGGTCCAGTGACGATGTTTATGGCAAAAGGCAAGTCTGTCCTTGATGTTTTTGGAACTCAATCTTGGTTGAGCTGCCGGACGGTAGATTTTCAGACGAAAGTCCTTAGAAAGTCTTCTTCTAACCGTAGATGAACTAACAGACGCATGTGATGGAAGCTGAGAAGCAATAAAAGTCCATGTTGAGGTCGGCTGGGCAACTGCAAGGCGGCGAATTAACCGATCAGTTGCCAACGAAGTTGATCGCGGTCGGCCTGTTCGACGCTTCGGCGAAAATGTACCAGTAGATTGATAGCGCTTCAAGTGGCGGCTCACCAAACTTTGATTAACATGAAGTTTTTCAGCTATTTGTTTCTGCGTTAGTCCTTCTTGATGTAAAATTGCCATTTGAGCAACCTTCTCGGTTGAAATATCCCGATTTCTACCCATCGTAAGATGATAAATGACGAGAAACAAGATATGCAACCAACTCAAGAAATGAACTGCTTATACTGTAATATACCATTGGTTTTGCTCTGTGGGATTCCCAATGAGCTATTTTTAGTATCAGAATGCCACATTTATCAGCAGCTCGAATCTCTACAGAAATAAGTAACTTTTGTAAAAAATGTTGGCTATTGTTGCGAAGTATGCTAATATTCTGCACAGGACTGTACATATACAGTACAGATTAGTAATACCGGTACACAATGAGAAAAAGAAAGTTTTCGTGCAGCAGCTTTTCGGAATCTGATCAAAAAAGAAAAGAGAAAAGCTGTCATTATACGAAAGCTCGAGCCAACAGACCGTCTTATTTCGCAGCAAACGGCTTTTCTCTGTTTCATCAGTAGACCTACAGACTAAATTCGACTTAGTCGTTACTCCTGGAACCAATTAACGATGTAACTCGAGGAGTCTCTGCATTTATTTATTGAGTTGCATCTTCAGTTTAAAATGGGAACACACCTGAATAGCTGCCATTTCATCCAATATCAGGTACCTTGGCAGGTTAAAACATTGGTTATAGCATATTAGCCATAGAAGATAAGCTATTCCATTAATCCCCGTAAAATCGAGAAATCCCCATCCACTTCACGGCATTGGAATTCTGCTTTTTCTTGTCCTTCTGGTTTCACAGAATACATATTTGGCTGATCTGCTGCTGTTCATCGAATTTGACTTTGTGTTCTTTCATTCTGCTTGTAATGTTTCCCTGGCTACTTTTGAGCTATTCAAATATGATAAATACTAGGAAAGATTTTGTTCTGCAGAAATCTCATCTCAATTTCTGTGTGCTCACTCTTTTTGAACTCAATCATTCTCTCTGTTTACTAAAGAATTGAGAAGACGTCCCACTTGTTGCAATTCATTAGCTCATTAGTCTTTTGAACTATTTTTGCCAATTCAGTAGCATGTTGTCATGTCATCTCAAGCTGGTAATCTCAATGAATGTCAAACATGTATCTTTAGTTATGTCAGTAATTTATATTAAATATATGTCATATTATTTGACCTGCCTTATCAAAATTTACATATTGGTTGAGATATAGGGGTGAGGTTCTTCACTTTCATTATGTATACTATGGATGCGTTTGACTCGTCATTATCGTCAACAATCACAATGGTAGTGAAGAGATCTATGTGACTTTTCTTGAGTGTTTCATTTTAGTTGATTTTATGTAGAATCCAATGCATGTTTTCAGATTTTCCTTTTTTCTGAAAGGTATGTCCTTCAATTTTTCTATTGTCGACTATAAATTTTGATACATGCAAGTGCTTGACACCGCGGAAATAGGCTTAATCGTTAAGAAAGTTTGAGTGTGCAATGAACGCTGCCAACGCCATCTATGTCCAAGCAACATGACATTGAGAAGTGCAAAATTGACTCAAATGGCTCTCCATTAAATAACTTCTCAATCTTACTAAATGTATGATATACCGTGCTGTAGTAAAATTGTTCAAAGATAAGTCCTATTTCCGCAGATACATGCATACTACTGAAGCACTTCATGGGTATGTGTATGTATAAAGCGCCATTGATTAAAACAGAAGTTTCGCGAATAGAATTATTATCGCAGATGTTCTTGGTATTTCCTAATTGAATAACATCATGCTATGTAAGAAGCATAACAGTTTCAATTCTATAGAACACTATGTGACATGGAACTTTGTGGAGCTTTCTAATGTGGTTTTGTAAACTTTATACCTTTATAAACGACATCATGTGTGTGGCATTGCAGCCGAAGTTCTCTGACCGAAAGGTCAGGATTTCCGGTAGTACACGACATTTTCTGTGTGTCATTGTTATTGTAGATATTCTACTTATATGTGTGTTTTTGGATTACATCGATTTATAGTTTCAAGGAATCACCAAATGTATGGAGAGAATTATGACATTGCTGATATTCACAAGGTTGCAGGGTGCCAGCTCGCAAGATCATCGAATAGAAAGATGTTCTCAGACTTTGACAATGTAAGCACAAAGATTCCTTGGCAGTCGTAGACGGTGCATTTCGCCGGGAGTGGCCGAGTTGGCTGAACAAGCTGAGTGACTGCATCTTTTTGTCAAAAAAGTCTGAGAACATCCTTTCTATTGTTTCTATTATGACTATCGTATCTTCTAGAGTTAAGTATGAATAATCCCAGTGATTTCAGGAGATAAATTCACAGAATATACAAGTTTCAAATTCATGCATTCTCCGAGGCTAAGGCTTGGAGTTGATTTGTTGCGAGATAATTCGAGTTCTTCATGAAATCAGTGGAAAACATGTTTATTTCACTATTCCACAGCTGGTCATCTTTCATTGAAAATAGTGGACTATACTACGAGAATCTTCCATATGTTGATGTCTATTCCACGAGAATGAGTGGAATAAATGTGAATAAATAAACACAACACAAAAAAAGTCGAGACCCCTGAAAGTGACAGAGTTTAATAGGTTTATTCGTTATGCTCCTTGCCAACTTTCAGTTTTGATTTTATTTGAATATTATATGAATTTTTATTCTAATTTTCACCTTCGATTTTATTTTATGCAATATTTTTGTGTGTTTTTTTACTAAGAAATGGATTTCTCTTGGCAATCTCTGCTGACATAGTTTCTCCATCGATTCTGAATTCACGAAATCTTGCCAAATGCATCGACATTAGAAGACTCGCCCTTTTTACAAGAGGTGCCCTTTTTCGCAATAGTAAATCGGTCCCTAAAGTAGTATCAAAGTTAACTAGTGTTCAGTGCACTGAAGAAAGTCTCCATTGTGGCAGAAGGATGAATGCATTCATTCAAATCTCTAGACACCAGCTTCCTCGTTCCATGATTTTCCTATGTTATTGAAGTGGAGATGCAAGTGCGTCATTATCGAGTCACTGTCTGCCATTTCTGACCTTCAAGATTATTTTCGTTGAAATATTCTATTAAAATTGGCTTCCAACTGAGAGATAAAAATATATCATGACTCAGACACATTCCTTCCCGGTTTCAGTGTTTTTTCCTCTGGATGAAAGTCTTCACCAATGTCTTGGCATCTGACTCGTGTTTGTCAGTAATTTCACGACTGAAGTAATAAAAGTTAATTGAAATCTGATTTTCACAGTCTTCGAGAAAGACTTTCTAATGACAATCTTTCTCAACTTCTCCTCAGAGAGTCCTGTTCATTTTGGAAATTAAATAAGGTCGAACTAACCAATCAATTGTAGATATCTGACCACTGTTTGACATATTTGATATTCTGCTGTGATCTATCGGGATTTACATCTCAATGTTTTCATAATTATTTTTATTCTCTTCATACGAATAAAAACTCATTAGAATAATTGTTAATTGAACAGAGGCCTTTCAGCAGTTGATATCGTGCCAAAATATTCAATATTCGATTATTCATTATCATGGGAGTAATGTAGGAGATGCAGTCTTAAGCAAGGCTGATATTTTATGTAAACGTCGATATCATTGCTTTACATAGCTGATATCCAAATCGCTGAAACACTTTTCATCAAAGAAGAAATTCTATCATTAAGTTTCCAATTGCCTACAGAAGCATTTCCTTCCTTTTTCATTCGAGTTTTTTATTCGATTAAACTTCTGTAGGTTCACGTCGATCGTGTTCCCAGATGATACCGTGATAAGTACACCTGTATGTTATTGTTGTAATTTTAGGTGGTTTAGGTAGCTCAGTTGGTTAAAGACCTCACTCTTGTGCGGAAATGCAAAAGGTGCGTGGTTCGAGTCTGTAACTCTGGAAGAATTGAGGGAGCTCCCATTGTGTGGTGCTTTCCACAGCCCGACTACAGCATCGCACTGAAGTGAGACAGGATAAAGTAAAGAATACTTACACCCAAATTGCTATAAAGATCATTATATAAAAATTCAGTTAACATTATCAATGAAAATTTTGTGGACTGCAGCGGATTAGCATCAGATATGATATTTCTAAAGATCGGATGTCTCAATTGATGAATTAATTTTAGAAAAACAATCTGATAAATTTTGTCAACATTCAGATTATTAGATCATTGTAACTGTATGATAGTGGTCGACAAGTTGTTTGATAGTTCGAATATTGAGTGCATTTTGATTTTGTAGAATTCAAAATCTGTAAATTTTATATAATATTGCTCGCATCTTTGGAGATTTCTGCCGTCAATGTGCGTCGTTCCTAAATTTTCGACTTGTTCTGTAAAAGAGATTAGACGGAAAGTGTGAGTAAAAAATCAAATATGGTGTTCACATGGATTGTGGATGATTCCTCAGCTGCGCTCATCGAAAATACAGCCCTACTTGGCTCCACAACTCCAGACAGAACAACTGTGTCGACACAATAGATACATATTCTTACATGCAACTTGTCTGTTACAAGTGAATTGAGAAATATTGTTTTTGTGTTAATGATCAGCACTAGCATGACTTCATGATGGAATGTGAGTCGATTCAATTCCGCTTGCTCGAGGGAGCGTTGACTATTCGTGAGAATCAGGCCGTAGTGCATTCCACACCAGTGCGCATGGAATACCAAGTAGACATGAGAAGAAGTTAATGTACTTGTTAGTCATAATATCAGCGAATTCTGATTGGAAAATTGACTCGTTATACATTCAAGATTCTTCTTACCCGAATACTATGAGATTGTCTAGATGAGCAATAATAATACCGTCCAGGGGTCATCAAAAATTGATTGCAATTAAATTGCTCAGTCCAATCAATTAATTGTAATTGATATTTTTACCAATCAATTAATTTTAATTGAAAGTTTGACCAATCAATTAATTGGCATTGGACTCCTGGGCAATCAATTAATTGGTAATTGGAATTACAGACAATCAATTAATTGGCATTGGAATGTATCCAATTAATTAATTGATAATTGAATTTATCAATTAACTGATCGATAATTATTAATTAGTTAATGGAAAAACATGTAGGCCTATATTTTTATAAAATAGAGTTAGCCTAGAATAATTGTATTCATATTGGAACTCGATTCAATCAGCTAAAATGCCGGTATTAATATTGTATGATCATTGTGCATCGCCATGGTTTTGATGTTCACTGATTTTACTGATACAGATTTCAATAATTATCATCGTTTTATGAACTCTCAGCTTAATACTAGGCTACTTTATCAACATAATTTCAAATACCATGGATAATGACTTTCGAAGCTTGACAAGTAAGGGCAATCATGTTGAAGAATATACAGTAGATCAGAGAGTTGAGAGGTGTCAGATTGAGTCTGCAGAATGAATTTTGTATGGTGGATGCGCAGGAAGAAGCGAAAATCTTAGGTGAATTGTAATGCTATATATTACAATGGAGTGAAACTTGATAAAATAATTGAACCAATTAATTGATAATTGAAATTGAAAACAATCAATTAGTTGATATTGAGTTGAATACAATAAATTAATTGATAAATGAAATTCAGCGCAATCAATTAATTGACATCAATTAATTGCGGTTCAATTAATTTTTGATGACCCCTGATACCGTCAATTGTGTCGAACTACACATATTCTATCATAAAATTCCTGACGGTAAATTGAAGTGCGGAACCAAATTGGTTCGCAGGAAGTCGTTGCATTATGCATAGGTCCGCGCTGATTTCCATCTTGCATCATATTTCAATATCTGAAAATGTACTAATTTAAGATTATCATCTTTCAGATCGATCCACTTACCAATGAAACTACGCGTACATTCCCACCATGTGAGCATTTCCGCGAGCCGACCAGTCTCGCAATGAGCGAGGATCGCTGTGAACTGTTTGTGGCTGACAACGGAGCTGGCCGTATCCTCGTCTTCGATTCACGAAGTGGAGTTTATAAACGTGACATCATCACAGGTATCAAACACGTATCCGGCCTTGCAGTGACTCGGCATGAATTGGTCGTTGCGGAGAAAGACATCAAAGTAAGCTCAATTTTTGATAATTGATATATTGTATTGAATATGCCTGTAGATAGTATGTGTAGATGTTTCAAAACAACAGTGATAGTTTTTAGGGTAAATGTACTTTCGTCAACATCATACAGGTCAACAGTTTTCTGTTATACAGATTTTTCTGATGTGATTGATAAATCAGTCATAAAATTCTTTGTAATTATGTGTTCATTGTTAGAAAAATATTTCGGCCAGGCGTCGGTATTTATTAATGGTTGGAAAAAGCTGATTCCATTAGGTGTTAAAGATAAATATATTTTTGAGCAGCGATATATTTCACCTACTATCCGTAGCTATCGTCAGGCTAGGAAGCTTGACAGCTACATAGGCTTCCTCGCCTGACGATTGCCACGGATATTAGCTCAAATATATCGCTGCTCAAAGATTTATTTCTTCCAACTACTAATGAATTGTTTTCATTGAATAGTGGGCCAACCAAAGTTTTTTCTTGAAAGGAGCGAGGGAAGCTTTAGACTCGCTCAACGTCTCTATTGATATTTGGACGAAGATTGCACGGGCCATCAACTTGCGTCAAGCCAATGTCATGTTTTACTAATGGACGAGTGCAGTGTTTTGAAGTCTCCGCCGGGCCATTCAGTTTTGAAAGTGCAGGTACCATTTTCTCAGAGTTTCGGAGTTTCAATATTTTGAATGAACGCTTCGTATGCATACACGTGAAGTCATTCAATGAAGGAATATTTGGGTTGATTTGGTCCAGTTGAATTGAATATTTCGTCAAATTACTTATGCATTACAATGCATTTAACGATCATTTTGAATTTATTTGGATTTTTATCTTGTAACATCATTGATATAAGAATAACCCAGCGTTAGATTCGTTTTTGGTAGAAAAATTGAAGCTCAGTCGAAAGTTTATTAAAAATTTAATTGGTCCATCAATTTGAATTTGAACATGATCAAATTAAAAAATGTCACGCACATGACGAAAAGCAACATGTTAATGCTGCCGCTGAATCTTTTCTTCGTTATTGATTCCCTCAAATCTTATTCTTGTAAATAAGCATTAAAGGAATTATTAGCTGTGTCGGTACACGCTTTGTCTGTCCTCTGGGAGTAGCTGAAGTGAGTTACTAGGAACATACCTTCCTTATGGTTATAATTCTTTAGTCAATATTCGATTGTAAACATTTGATGTTATGCAGAAAGACTGATTGTCTTGTTTATAGCTATCTTGTATGCATAATCGATGTATCTGCGCCAGTCGTTTTATCATCTTTCATATGAAATGAAATACAATTAATATTTTGCCGATATCGAAAGCTCAAAGAGCACTCAAATGTCACTGACTCGTAGAAGATTTGAGCAAGTCTGGCTGTTACTGTTGGGCATTATCTGAAGCTTTAACAGCAGAGTTTGAACCTACACACCCGAAATGATTGCAGATAGTCGACACTGCCTCAGTTTTCCGTCAATATCGTAAAAATAATATAGTTTAAAATACCAAATGCCGATTTAGACGAAGAGCACACATACTTTGCCATAGACATCGGTTAATTGTGTTTCTTAAACAACATAAAGTGATCATATTTTCCATTTTATGCTCCACATCTCCAAACGCTGCTCCTTTAGTTCCTTTTTGGTCATTTTTGTACATTGTTCGAGTCCGTGATGTTTTTAGAACGACCGTGAAGTTACCTGTTCTTATGTATACTTTGCTGAATCTTTCACTCTTCTGATTTCTTCAGTCAATCAATTAAACCATTTTCTAAAGAAGTGCAATTGTGCATCATATCAGTTTGTTATCAAATTGGAGCACTTGAATCAATCTAGAAACCGCATGGAAAAGTCTACTTCCTTCTAATCACGTGAAAGTTGAGACATATTCGATGATCGATTTAATGCTGTAGATTATTGAAGACGACTGTAACACCAGCCGTCAACGACGAGTGTAACGTGATCGGCGAACGTCTGGCAAAGTTCCATGTCTAATAATAGCCCCATGTAGTAATAGGAACACACCATTAGCTATTTGATTCATTCACGGAAACATTTGACAGAACTAATCAATCCACTCAGTTCTGCCGATAATAACACGACGCAGTTTTTACGAAAAATTGTCGCCCTTGAATTCCTAAGTGGATAAAACTGGTTCGAACTGTTGCTCTTTTTTGCATGGGATATGTCTGATCTGATCACTGATCGGCAATTATTAAGCGATGACATTCAATAAATTCTCTCTATGATGATGAGATGAAATGATAATGTTGTTGGGTGAAGTTGTCGATGACATATTCATCAAAGTGATATTCGACGCTCTTTCAGGAAATTTCAGTATTGAAACTGCTTCAATCATTGAGACGTATCACCACGATTGTCTATGTCATTATTGGAACTCATTGTCCCTCGACAGCTCTTCATCACAGGCTTAACTGCTTCAAACTTCATGTGTCTCTAGACATCAAGTGACGTGACTCCTGATTCTCTTGTGCAATTCCGTGGCTCTGTGGTTAAGTGCTTGGTCGAGCGATCATTTGGTCTGGAAGTCGAGGCCAGAAAGTGTTTTTGGAAGTCGGCAGGAGGAATAGTCCGGGAGCTAGCGTGAAGTTTTGCAGGGAACGAGGTAGTACATAAAACTTTCACATAGCATAGTACACCACTAACCTACTGCAAAACTTCGCGTCTGCCGGATCAGATCATTTGCTTTTCAGAAATAGAGAGGATAACACAATCCTATGTATTTCCATTGGTAAAATTGTGACATTTAAGATGTTGACTCCATTTTTTCGAATTTTTGCTCATAAAAGTTACACAAATTGGTATTTTGTTGAACTGGTTATTATAGAAATCATCTACAGATCATGATCTTTCAAATGAGTTATCATTCAGTGACAGAGGATGAAGTAAAGTGTACAAACAGACACCTTTCGTTAAAGTATGTCAACAATTTTCCTGAAATTTCTATGTTAAAATTTGCAGTTATACCTGTTGCAGAAGACCACTCGTCTCGACGATGACTTTATTTGTCAATACATTGACAATCGCCTGCGAGAGCAGGCATGAAACACAGTTCACGATACAGCCAATAACCGCAGAGATTCAGATGTACAAGACCCGTTAACATTCACAACACACCAACGAAAAGTGTCTGTTTGTACACTTTACTTCATCCTCTGTCACTGAATGATAACTCATTTGAAAGATCATGATCTGTAGGTGATTTCTATAATAACCAGCTCAACAAAATACCAATTTGTGTAACTTTTATGAGCAAAAATTCGAAAAAATGGAGTCAACACCTTAAATGTCACAATTTTACCACTGGAAATACATAGGATTGTGTTATCCTCTCTATTTCTGAAAAGCAAATGATCTGATCCGGCAGACGCGAAGTTTTGCAGTAGGTTGGAGGTGCACTATGCTATGTGAAAGTTTTATGTACTGCCTCGTTCCCTGCACAACTTCACGCTAGCTCCCGGACTAGAAGGGTATCGGCAAGAAGTATCACAACGCTCCAGCTAAAGCTTAAGTCAGCACTGACCAAGCCCCGAGCGGGGGCGGGGGGACTAAGAGAGCAGTGATAAGATATTTCTCTTCTGTTCTCTCCCCATAAACTGCAGTAACCAAGTTATACAAAGTCTCACTGCTTCGGGAGTTTCCTCTTTTGTTAAATAAATAAAGTTCATGGGAAATGCATAAGAGGTAGCCTGAAAATATATAAAATGCAGTCCTTCTACCAGATCATGCCATATGAACTAAATGATAAAAAGTGAATTTATGTAGAAACATTGAAAGGCTTAAACCGAACTGCTAATAGACAAAGTTGCAAATTTTCGCCGTCAAGGCCTTGTCAAGGAGATACATTGATAAGAAAGGAAGACATTCAAAAATCAGTGATTCATATATTCTGCATTCCTCCCGGCTATTTATCCAGGACATAGTCTTTTGACGTGCAGAAATTCTCGTTGTTACATATAATGGCATTGATGTCTTTGTCAATTACTGTTGCATCAAAATCTGATTTGTTCAATCGGAGGTGTTTAACGAGATTGATGAAGATGTTCATTAACTCGCTGGTGTGAAATAACCGTTAAAATTCAGTACCAGCAAATTAGTGTTGCTTGAATTGGATTGTAGCATTTTGCTAAAACTATGTAGAAACAGAAATATTCACGTAGCTCATGGTGTGACAAGGACTCCAATTGTATAACAAAGTAATGAGGTGGCTCTGTGAGTTTGTAATGCGTGTCGAATCACACAAATTTCTATCATTTATTTATTCACAAATTCACATACTCGTAAATAGCGAAATAATCATTCAATGGAAGTCGAAATTCAATCGATCCTCCTGCTTTCCAACCACGTCGAGCAACCAGATGTATCAAATTAGCGATTGACCAGGGAAAGTTGTACTGTTTTCACCAGTACAGCACGTAATCTGCGATCCTAGGACTAATTTGCGAGTTTAGACATTACTATGCCTTGCTCAGTCAGGAATATAAGTCGACCAGTCATCTCCAAACTCTTCATGTCTTTGCTTTTTCTATGAGCTTTACAAAATACTAAGTTGGTTGTCGCATATCATCTTATTCATTCCTAATTACGCCAATGTTGGAAAATGACATTGAATAGAGATCTATAGAGTACGTCTTGTAAATGTCAGTTTGAGACTGTTAGGTACTTATGGGATATTCGCCTCCGACCCCCTCCCCTTAACACATGGTTGTGGATATTTTCTACCCGTATGCGAAAAATTGCGAAAATCGGACAAGTTCTTCTTTTAATTAGAGACGACAACTTGAACTGTAGCGATATCAGCAGTCTGATCTTGGTTTGTCTGTTCGACGCATTGTTATTACTCGTGTGTACATTGCATTGTCCTCTCTCCGGCTTCGTCTCTTTGGCTGTTACGTCAAATCCCATGCCTCTTTTTAAGCTAGCCCATAAGTTCCAATTGTTGCACTTCACTTTTGAAAAAATCTTCAAATGATACAATGTCCGATCAATGATTTTGATGTTTCTTCATTGTCAATTTTTCTAAAGGAGACTGGAAATTGATTTAAATAAAGATGTTTAATACAGAATCGTGATATTCGATGAATACTCACGTAGCATCTGCTGCGATATCGAATTGTCTCTCATCAGTGTAAGTTTGTCAATCACATCAACTGGATTGCATGCACTGAAATCTATGCACCTCATTCGATGTATCGTTCGTGTTCTAAAGTAGTGGATGTCCTGAAATATGACCGAGAATGAAGATTTTCTTTATTTAACTCTATGGAAATTCACGAATTCTCTCACAAATGTTACTCCTCGCTAATCGAACATGTTGAGAGGGGTTGACTATTTCATGTCTATTATGATCCTAATCCTTCTTGATCTTGAAACTCTCTCCTTTACATCAAAAAACTCGTTGAGTACATCGCAGTCTATAATTTTACGTGCACTTTTCATCAATGATTAATCGTGCCAATTTTCTCTCTCCATTATATTTATTCCAATTAATAGTGCATACTGATATCTGTTTACAAGTAGTGTGATTTACATGCCTTTTTTTCCAGCTATACTCATGGGACGGTCGGTTAATTCGTCAATTTGGTGAGCCTTCGGACGGTGGACAGTTCGGTGATGTAGCTTGTTCAGGCGATGAGCTGGTCACTGCCCGTGTTCTCAAATCCTCCGTTGTGATGCAAGTTTATCAGCTGTCGACTGGTCGGCTCTGCTACAACCTCGAGCTCGGCCCTTCCGGCCGTTTACGACGGCCTGCAGGAGTCATCGCTTTGTCTGACGGTACTGCGGCTGTGGTCGACCTCGTGTCTAGTTGCGTCCATAAATATCGATTCAAGTAGACCGTAGAATTTCTCGGCAAACTTAGAAAAGTATTGAGAGGCGTAGATGATTCTAGCTCAAAGAGTACTGCACGGCAGAGTTGGTGGATGGATGAAAGCGACAATCATCTTCATTACTTCATCTTCTACGACAAAGGAACGTCTCAACTGCGGCAACAGTTGATAGAAATATTCAGATGGACTCCAGCGCCGATAGATTGAATGTTGGGCGTGTGACAGTATTGGTTTGACTGCCTGTGAAGTCATGAAAAGTTCTGATCGTCGGGAGAATAACCGGAATCTCATTCAGATGAATTCTTAATACTTTGATGCCCCGGAATGATTATACTACCGTCTACTCTCAGTCAGTGCCGTACGCAGGAATGAAATCTAGTGAGCAAGAAGTCAACAACGTTACTTGATATAAGACAAAATATGAAGCTTAGAGATGACATGTTCCTGTAACAATTTATACGTAAAGTAATGACTTGAGCTCGGTGCAACAAATACAAATATAGTTCTTGCATAAATAAACCTACGTCCTATGTACAAAGTCTAAGAATCACTGGTGAACTGGAATTTACTATCTAGTAGAATTAGGAATTCACTATCTAGTAGATTTCTTGCAATATACGACGTAGAATTGCTGCAAACTCGGTGTGTGATACAATCTCGTTCATCTCAAAGCATGGGTGGTTGAATGGAATTCAAAATTAATTCCAAAGTGCAATTAAATATAAAAAAAAGTTTTCTAACTTGTTTTTCTGTCTACTATCTAGTAGATTTCTTTACTATCTAGAAGATTTCGGAATAAGCAAGAAATTTTGTATGTGCTTGCAAAATTACGTGCTCGCGAATAGAATATTAACAAAGTTACAAACACATAAAAAACCAAGCGTGTTATTAAAAAAGAGGATCTGAATTATCAACCAATTAAATGCATGAACTTTTTCAATGCTTCTTAGCCAGCTGTTCCAAGCTTTGCAGAGATTAGCAGCATGGCATTAATTCTGGCACTCCTATATTTTTCACTTTAACACACCCTAAATACATCCAAGTCGATTGGAAGCCCTACAAACCCTTCACATCATCTGTTATCAGTTTCTGAATGAAATTTCTCCAAAATTCCAACCATAGGCCAACCGCGAGGCAAGTTCGACTTAAGTTTTCGATTAACTATCCAGAAGATTGTCCAACTATCAAGTAGATTTCTGAAACTGCATGAGAAATCTAGTAGATAGTAGAGGCATCTTCCAGATAGTGGACAGACTTGGGGCCGACGTTAAGGAAAGTTGCATATCTGAGACCATGACTGACCTCTTGGTGATATGGGAAGTTGATGAAGATGAACCCCTTGAAATGATGTCTCCAGACCTTAAATTCGACTGAGATGCACTACAGGGCATGCAGTATTAGAAATCTACTTGATAGTTGGACAATCTTCTGGATAGTTAATCGAAAACTTAAGTCTAACTTACCTGACAAGTTGGCCTATAGTTGGAATTTTGGAGAAATTTTATTCGAAGACTGATTGCAGATGAAGCAAAAGGTTTGCAGTGCTTCCAATCGACTGGGATGTACTTCTGGGTATGCAGTTTCAGAAATCTACTTGATAGTTGGACAATCTTCTGGATAGTTAATCGAAAACTTAAGTCGAACTTGCCTCGCGGTTGGCCTATGGTTGGAATTTTGGAGAAATTTCATTCAGAAACTGATAACAGATGATGTGAAGGGTTTGTAGGGCTTCCAATCGACTTGGATGTATTTAGGGTGTGTTAAAGTGAAAAATATAGGAGTGCCAGAATTAATGCCATGCTGCTAATCTCTGCAAAGCTTGGAACAGCTGGCTAAGAAGCATTGAAAAAGTTCATGCATTTAATTGGTTGATAATTCAGATCCTCTTTTTTAATAACACGCTTGGTTTTTTATGTGTTTGTAACTTTGTTAATATTCTATTCGCGAGCACGTAATTTTGCAAGCACATACAAAATTTCTTGCTTATTCCGAAATCTTCTAGATAGTAAAGAAATCTACTAGATAGTAGACAGAAAAACAAGTTAGAAAACTTTTTTTTATATTTAATTGCACTTTGGAATTAATTTTGAATTCCATTCAACCACCCATGCTTTGAGATGAACGAGATTGTATCACACACCGAGTTTGCAGCAATTCTACGTCGTATATTGCAAGAAATCTACTAGATAGTGAAATCCTAATTCTACTAGATAGTAAATTCCAGTTCACCGAATCACTGTTCAACTCAAGAGACAAAAGAATGACCAAAAGATTACGTAAAGTATGTAATACTGGAAGGCTAAGAAGTAAGTAGCATGATAATGATGACTAACATGGAAAAGAAATAAAGTTACCACGGCAAAGTTAACGACAGTGAAGTTTCCCTCCGTGTACAAAGGTCAGGCTTGTCACGAAGCATAGCCAGCGCTGGCTATACTTCGTGACAAGTCTCAAGCGAATGATGTGAAATTAGCTAAGCAATGATCTAAGCGAAACATGCAATTGTGAGGGAAGAAAAATGGAATCATTTTTTTGTAAAAAGCAAAGAACATGCCACGTACTTTAAAAACTCAAGCAACAAAGTGAATAATATATAATATAATAATCTTTCGTTTTCTTGTACGAGAGGCTCTTCATTGTCCAACTAACCACGACATAAGGGACAGCGGGAGATAGAAGTCGCTCCTTTATTTTTAAGACGAATTTATATTTTTAAAACAAAAGTTCTTCAAAATATGGAAGCAATTACTTTCTCTTACCTCGTGACAAATTATATAATAAAATCCAGTGAAAGGGATGAATAATATGGACGTCTTTTAATAATGTGCTTCAAAGTGGTCTCCGTGGCACAGTGGTTAAGCGCTTGGCCTAGCGATCTTTTGGTTCAGAGGTCGAGCCCCGAAGGTGTCATTGGAAGTCGGCAGGAAGGGCATCCGGACTAAAAGTACTACTACGCTCCATAAGTCTGACTATGTCAGCACCGTCCAAGCCCTAAGTATGGGGAGTACTGACGTAAAAGCTTCAAAGTCTGAATCATCAGATGTACAGTTAACACTATTTTTTTGTTAATCATTACGTCCTGACTTAAGACAGACTTACCGAACACTCTCTTCAAAAATTCAGGTTCAACATACTAGTGCAATATTACAATGCTGGAAAAATTAAGCTAAGTCTCAATATAAATGACTCGAAATTTCTATTTATTCAAATTTTCTAATGATATTCGAAATTACAATTTATTTGAATTCAGAATCTATCATGGACTTTAATGGAATCAATCGTCTTTCAGACAACCTTAGCAATACAACCTTATCCTTCAGATTCCATCAGAAATTATCATTTATACAGAAACTGAGATTCCGGTTATTTTTATATGAAAGTGGATCAACGAATTCCGTGGCTGAATGGAAAGACATTGGAACATTTTTTGAAGAAAAACCTCATTTGCGCCACTTCATTTTCAACGCTTTCCAATATTCCATTGCGACCTGTCGACAGTAGATCAAGATGACAGTCTCAGGATATGATATCCAGTCACTAGAAATGTTCAGTGATGGTTAGTCACATTTCTTCGTTTCTCTCTTGCATCGTTCGTTTCTTCTTTAATCTTCCAGTGTGACTATCTGTGTTCAGTCTGAAAACATTTTGTTTCATTTGTTCGTGTAAACATCGTTAAGGTATTGTTTTCTTCTGAATGAATAATTTCCTGTTATTTCGTTGATGTGTCTTCTAACTTTTAGACGACTGTGTCCACTACCTTCTACACCTGTCGTTCTACACATTTAGTCTTCTTTTTAACCTTTTAATCTTCCTCTCATTTAAATTTTCCTCTTCATCTTCACACTTTTCTCTATTCGAATCAAGTGAAGAATTCTTCACGCATCCTGTATTTAGTTGTACACAGTTCAACATTGTATTGAATATACATTGAATTTTTGTGTGGATTTGCTCCAAAACTATTTTCTGTATGGCTTCCAGTGTCGAGGTAGAAATAAAAATATATTTATATATGAAAGTCTTTTTATTGTGTTATCTGTCAGTGTTGACTGAAATCGACAGGAAAGCGGAAAAGCCTGATGAAAAAGATTAATGGTGCTTGTACACGTGGACAAAGTTTATTGAGCAAGTAATGAATTAGCTTCAGATGGCTGGGTCATATCCTGAGAAGCAATGATAGCCATTAGCCGACCACTTAAGAAAACATGGAACTTTGAAAAGGAAGGAAGGCGAAAACATGCTAGTGATCGAGCGAAACGGAAGAATAGCGTGTCACGGTAAGCACCATCTCGTAATTATTTATGCCGACGAAAATAACTGAAGGCATCATCGACAACAATGGTCGCGAGATACCTATGAATAGCAAAAGAAGAGGCACCAGCATGTTATTTATAGGCTTTCACCAATCCTGAAATTTGACCGCAAAAATGCCTACATACATGCTTTTCAATTAGGTATGTCATTCTTTAAGTAAAAGTACGCTGAATTTAGAGACATTAAAAGAATACTTTCGGAGTTATGCCTTATCAAAATCACTCTTTAAATTTGTCTTGAAAAAATTGCATAATGCACACTTTGGTGCTTTGTGCAAAACTGAATAGGCCTATATGATTAAGTGATTTTTCCATACCAGTGTAATGTGGTGCACAGCAAGGCCTACTTGAAATCATTGACCAGATTAGTATGAATATCAAATAGAGAGGGGACAGCTGAATCCACTGCGGTCTCATCCCTTACGTAAATTTGCCGAAATAAATGCATGTACGTATTTATGCTTGATAATGAATTTATAACTTATATATCCAAGCTTTTTTGAGATCAAGTCATAGGATTTACGGAAGTTGTCGTAGGTTATTCTTTTGACATTTCTAAAATATTTTTTATGTTATAGATTTATGGAAGTTTTAGTTTAGGATGATGAATAAGTGCCAAAAGGTGGTGGTTCATTTAATCGACAGGTCTTTTCTTCGAAAGGTGGAAAAAGAATCATGCATCCAGTAAAAGACATTTAAATAAACTCAAATAATTCATAAACATCAAGCTGACGTGCCTTTCAGCTTTATGAGGGACTCCAATGTCTTCTGAATCTGAACATCGACATGGTATCTGCGTGTCGATGAAGTGAATTTTCGATAATTTTAAATATTTTCTTTCTAATTCTCTATAAGTCAATTTTACTTTTTGATTTGAAGACTTAAATACTATTTTTGAGAACCATTTGACAACTATGACCGGCGTCTCGAAAGCAAGCATCATCCATCTTGATAAGTTACTTATGCACATTAAACTAGTGTTGAAAATTTACCGGCAGGCCTAATTTTTTATTCAAAAATTACCGGTCATCTTCAAAAAAAATCGGTAATTTTTGAGTCAATGATTTTCCAAATTTTGGTGATGCAAAATGAAAATATTGCAAATTGAACAGTTTCTGTTATTTCTATGCTCACTTTCTCCGAGATCGCAATGATTCCGTACTAGCTTTCAGCATTCAATTACTGTGGCGGATATAGGCCTACCGCGTATGTTGTCGGAATGGAAACAGGGAGAGCAATTCGATAATTGCTTCCCAAATTTTGTAAACTTAGTTTCCCGAAAAGTTTGCGGTACTAAGATTTATTTATTCAGATTTCAGCGGCTTGAGAGGCTGCTCAGATGATAAAATTCAAAAGCCCACTACATTCGATCAAACATGCTTCCATAATTTTCAAAAGATGTGGTACATAGCCTTCTGTAGACTAAATTATTCATGTTCTGTGAAGTCCAACTTCGACATCCAAACTGCATGCTTCACACTTGTTATTAATATGTGAAGTAGGCTAAAAATGTTAAATAGGCCCCCCTAAACGATTGCAAATTTATTAGCATAATCAGCAAGAGTATATGCTTTAATATATGTGAGATAGCATGAAAACATGCCAGGTTGTAATTTCTGCATTTGATCCTCGCGTACGGAAATGTTTTAGTCTATTTTCAAATGATGCCAGGTTGTAATTTCTGCATTTGATCCTCGCGTACGGAAATGTTTTAGTCTATTTTCAAATGATGCACTTATGCCTATTGTTGGCCTATTTTTTCAAACTATTGTATGGTGGAAACAAATACACGCTGCATAGATTATGTCTATCTGACTTAACTTTAGAAGATGCTCGACCAGGAAATTCAAAATAGTCTCTGAAATTGATAGTGTGAGGTGGTTTTACGCTTATGAAATTGATTTCTTTAGAATTCACTTCCATCAAGGATTTTTTATCAATTAGTTGCCCACCAGTTTGCGGAATCCTTCAAAAAATTTCATTATAATAAAAGTATAGTGATTTTCTATGGTAAAAAATGCATGCACATTTTTGAAATGCCACACGTGTCTATATTCGCTTTTTGATGAATCATTGCAACGAAGATTATCACGTCTTCTTTGAATTGTAATGCATAAACAAACTTCCACATATTTTGATGTGAAATTTAATCGGATTAGATTATCAAGGCAAGAGTTGAACTATTTTGCAATATTTCGTGCGGAACTTGTCAAAGTTAATTATTTTGCCATGAAGGAACAGTGTTCCAAATCTCCAAGATTGGCCTAGCTCACGTCATTTTGGGATAATTTTGCCATTTGTTCTATATTTGTCTTATGCACTCCGTGAGGAATGTATTTTCTTTTTTCAGCTACTGTTCGTCACGTCAAGGGATTCAAAGAAGAAAAGAACAAGGCCATAAGAGAATGTCTGCGAACGTCCTTGAAAGTTAGCAATGACGCAAGCATAAAAAAGAGACGATTACAATGATTGACAATGCCTTGTTTAACAACCTTTTGAACACAATATATTCTGAAATACAAATGTGGAAATTTTCATACGGTCTCAGAAAAGGATTTTAGCTATGTGAGAATATCAAAGAAGTGAAATATAAATGCGCCAGGTGAGGAGGCTCGTCGGTTCGATCTGCTATCTTGATAAGATGTGTTGTACATTTCCGATACTCAGGGGAAATTTTTGATAGGACTTGAATGTCAAACCTACTCTAATAATTATTGGTGGATTTTTTATATTTTTACGTTAATCTGATGTTATCACTTTTCGAGAAATTTGAAGCCGATGAAGATTCACTGTCCCGTAACGATAAGCCTTCGCAAACTTTTCAAAAATGCCTATATACAAGACATTCAAAAGCCTGTGATAAATTTATTAGGTCTACATGTACTAACATTCCGAGGAAAATGTACAACATAGAAAGAACGAACCAGCTAGGCTCCTATGAATGACATAATTTGCGCATTAAATAGACAAAATTGGGCATCAAATGCCGGCAAAATGCTGACATCAGAGGCGGACAAATGTCACGCATCATACGAGCATTATGCCGGAATTTTATGCTGGCATCATGCCACTCTTTTTTCAACGGGGTTGTCCTCGGAACACGCAAGGGTCTATAATCGACATTTCAGAGAATTAGTATTTCAATAATCATGTGATACATACAGATTTGACATCAAGTTATGCACCGTACGCTTACTCTGTAATCCATTTCATAACAATCTAGTCGGACATTTCTGCTAAAATTCATACTTTTTAAATGTGTGCGTGTTCCTTCAGTGTCGCTCGCACAATTAATTGATTTTGACAACTCGTGAGATAAGCATTTGGTGTGATAGCACGAAGGCATAGAGTAGGGATATATAGGTGTAGTGTCGACCATAGAGTAAATATATTAGGTAGAGTGGTAACTCCGCATTTATTAAATCTCCAATGTGTATACGCTTTCGATTTTATTAAATGAACTCAAGGGAGATGCAGGTGTTATTGTCACCAAATGTGAGATCAGCAAATTTTTTCAGTTTTGCAGAAATTACAACGGAATTGAGTGATCATGAGCACAATGCAGAAGGAATGATGGTATTTCACAGATTCTCATGACAACCTTGGAGATTTAATGTTTGTTAAATTGGCAACTCGATGATCTGCTATTGCTATCATGCTCAACCTCAACAGTATTTTCTTAAGCGTGATCTTATCACAGGCAGCGCTTGCTCTCGGCTGCAACCACAAAATTATGTCAATGTGAAGCGCCTTCAATTTCTGGCAACCTCAATGATGCTTTTGTGACAAAATGAACTTATAACCACTATAGATGAGTGGGAACATATTATTAGATTACATCACTTCAGTGAATTGTCTGATAAAGAAAATTTTTAAGCGTTTGGAACATAGGTCCTGCATCATGACGCCTTAGATTTTGCATCAGCTTGCTTTTCTCATAATTAATTATCATCATTATAGTATTATCACAAGCTCTTGATAATTATTTTGTCTATCGATGATACAGGTTGAATCTGGCAGAAGCAAGTTACCATGATGTAGAATGAAGTCTCCTTAATATAAAGTTAAAATTTATAACATTGAAAACAGCAGTCAACTTGAGTATCAAATTCAGAATACTTAGGGGCAGGAAATCCATCAGCAAGAAATGTAGCAACTTTTACTAAAACGAAATTGGATTGATGGAAAGAAACCTTCTCCTTCTTTCTAACAACTCAGATAGTCATAGTTGATCTTGTCAAAGTTGCAAGCTAACTACAATTCCTTTTGGTAATAAAATCAAAATAATGCTAGTGCTAGTATGATAAATTTAGGATATGCTTTATACGTAGTTCAGTACCTGCTCTATACTAGAGTAGGTTACTCTATGTTGTCAGTATTAATTTATATTCATTCGTTCGTGACTTTTAATTACCTAATTATTTACAAGATTCTCCACTAGGGTAATTGTTTAACTTTGGCATCTTCCGTTTCCTGGATCCTTCGAATTTTTGTGATCGTGTCGTGTCTTGATTCGATTGACTTCAATGTTGAAACTTCATTATTTACCGACTATAAATGATGATAATTACAAGCGAACTGCTGTATTTAAAATTGATACAAATTATTTGCTATAAGTTTGGAGAGTTGGGGCCCTGCAAAAGAATTAATTTCTATGGAATATTCCGGAAATTGAAATCTTTTATATTGAGAAAGTCATATACGCACATAGAACATAAAGTCAATTAAATAGCCAAAGGCCATTATTGTTGTAACTTCGGAAGTGCAATTAATCGCCACTGTCAAATATTGCTTTCTGACTTTGTTGAAACTGGGTTAGTGGACTTAGGCCAACTCTATTTCACATGTATTCCATATCGAGCATATAATCACCTTCATTAATGAATCACCTACCGGTACAGAAGGAATGAGAATAAACTGATTTAATTATAGACTAGCTTTACTGAGTTGCCGATTTTACAATTTTCCCTTTGATGCCACACATTTTGAATCGTTAATAGGATTTAGCAAGATGATTTCAAGCAACATCAAGTCCCAGAAAAAATAAGAATACCGAAGCTTGCTAACAAAAATGGAAATTAACTTAAGGAAAGTCTATGTGATATAAAAAACTACGTTGAAATCAAATCGAAACTTCAAAAACTACCGGTAAATATTACCATTTGCAACATAGGTAATTAAACTATCTACAGATCATTCATACAAAATTTGAATATCAAAATAACACAAAAAGGCTATGTGATGGGCATGAATAATGTCAACAAAGGAAGTCATGGTAAAGTAAGCAAGTGAGCAAGCATAGCTAATTCACAGCAAAACCAATCGTCTCGATCAGTATCTGATCTTATTTGTTTCATTTTGGTTGATTAGAAAGGCCTCTATGATTTCTAGATCTTGTTAAGTACGATATCTGGCCAAGACTTTAGTGTCTTTGAGAATGGTTTGTTCTAATTTTACAACCATGCAGGTTATTAAACATGTACTTAGTGCATTGCTTCAAAAATTGCTTTCAAAGATGGCTTTAAAACCATGCTTTTGACCCTGTACTCCGAATATACACAATGTTGTAAAACCTTGTTTTTGAGCATGTTATTAAACAGTGCTTGAATCATGCTGTCAATATTTTTTTTAATCGTGTAATTGAGATTCTAATAATCGATGAGTAGGCATGATATTGGCCTACATGTAAATGTATTGATAAAATAGTTTTGTATTTTATGCAAGGCGCGGGAGGCTCAAGCAAACCAATAATTCTATTGTCTATCCATTGTTTGCCAGGGTGGAATGCGAAGGATGCTCTCAAGAAATTGAGCGGCTATCATTAAATATGCATAATACAAATTAATGACATTAATGCTGTAGAAATGTTGCATTTGATGCACATCAACAAATTGTAAACGATGAGAAAACCTTCTCTCCTAGAGAATTGATAAAAGCCTGAAGATTTCAAGAAATGTCATGCTAGAAACATTATCAAACTGTAATTTGGAAATTTTGAGATAAGACTAAATTATATTAGGAGCATGTGACACACAAATTCTCAGTGAATCTCCATTCGATATATCTTTTGAAAACATTTCATTGTTGTCAATCTAAGAAAATATTACAATATTCAGATCGGCTGAAAAGGCGGATTGTTTTGTAATTTGGTTGTTTCTATTGATTCTATATAATTCGTCGAATTCTAAATAATTTATGAAAACTATTTTAAGCACATCAACATCCGATTTTAAATTTATTCTGCTTCAGCTGAATGGTTGAGTAAATACTGTTGCAGACGCAATATTACATCGTATTCAGATTTTTATACGCTTTGATGAACCCAGATTTCATTACAATGTGTTGCATTTATAATTGACGTCATTTTTCACACACTTTTTTCAGATTAAATTCTCCTCAAAGACCTTGCGTGGTTGACAGAAAAATCTCTGCGTCTACAACTACACAGCCAGACATTGACGCAGATTGTTTATGTACAGAGTGTGTCTAAACTCATTTAACATCGACTAAATAAATTGACGTGACGATCTAATGTGATATCTTATCTCTCAACTGATCGATCAGTTGCTCTCATTTTTGTTACTGTCCGTCCGTGTGCTGTGATTATGCTCAATTCGACATTCTGAACTGCGACTCAACTCATGCTCTGAAGATGAATATACGCGATCAACAGCTTACAAATAACGACGACTTATTGGAATTTATTCAGAATCGTTTATTAGCAAATTGCACCGTCGATTGGATAGGAGAACATCTGATTTCTTACGGGAAGAACCTTATTTCGGAGGAAGTGGAAGAGCATGAACGTCAAGCAATTCCACGCACATTTCTGGAAGATGCAAAACCATCTGTGAAGAATTTCTTGTATTTGATATGGAATCGACTTTTTCGCTATCCGAATCGATTGACACATGCAAACGTAGTGTTTCAAGGTATTGCTAATTCAAATCGGAGATCTAAATTCGAGCAGCTATTTTGTTCGGCAATCAACCTCTTTGGGAGCAGTGACATCTTTGATAAACTTCATCAAGCATATCGATTTCTTCAGTCAACCATCGAATCATCTTGGAAAGAACAAGGCAGTGATAGTTTCTCGTACTTCACGGAATGTGTATCAAGTATATCTTTAGAATTTGATTCTGAAGGGAAAATCATTGGCGGTCACTTTGATATTCAATGGCAAAATGATTGCGATCATTTGGTTGATTTTTATGACAATTCAACACCAACTTACAGCCTACTGCGCAATATGGCAGCTTGGATTGTACACAGCGAACGAGAGCTGGACGTAAACATCTTTGGTCAGAATCTAAAACGTCATATGAAAGGAATTGATGTCGAGAGAAAGAATGTGGACGACTTTAGCTCTTGGATAGCTTATTTGAAGAAATTATTAGACCAAAATGAGTTTTTGGATGTAATTCAACTTTTATCAAGTATTTTACAAATACAACGCGTTCGGGCCGGTAAAGATCAAAATGACAAAATGAAAATATTCAATTCAGATGGTTTTGAGATCTTTTCAAACCTCCTGAAACTTGACGTAAAGGAATTTCGTTTCGCCGTTTTAACTGAAGTTGCTAAATCGAAAAGTGATTTGAAGGTGCCTCTTGGTACAAAAAGCCCGCAACAGGTCAATAAAGATATCAGCTCTTTGGCAATTGCGTTGTATCGAGCTTTAATCAGATTTGTGGTTGATAAAATCAATGCCAATACTTCCGCATTAGAGAGATTCGCGACTATTGACATGTTCGATACACCAAATATCAAAACCTCTGAAGATCAGCTATTCAGTGATTATGACATTTTCTGCAAAAATATCATCAATGATTTCCTTGGATATACTTTAACAGATAACAAATCAAAGGAATTCTATAAAGCAATAGTTAGTGACAAGGTTCAAATTTCTGAAAAGTCAGCCGCTGAAATTTTAAAGCCTCTTTCCGAAGAATATTTGCGATTTTACTTTGACCAAGGGAAATCAAATTCTCTAACCTCTGCTATATTAAATGATAAGGCGAAGAAAGACACACAGCGCCTGATGAAACGAATCTATGCGGACATGAAGCACAACAAAAGGGTCTTCAAACCAAGTGATAAATCAGAACGGAAGGAATGTATCCTTGGATTGCAGCATTTAAGCGAAAATTTGTTTTGGTATAACCTGAAGAATTTAATTGAAAGTGCTCATTCTGTATTGCCTATCAACATTCCACAAGTGTTCTCCAACACAACCAATGTGATAACTTCACAATGGGTAAAAAATGTGCAATCGGTGAAAAGTCTTGAATTTCATTTGAAGAAGCTACTTGAATTTTCGTCAAAATTGGTTGCAGAAAAATCGTTCTGGGTGTTTGATATCCGGTCAAGCAGTTCCGACATGCTTGAGCGGCAGTCACTCACATCATGTCATCTGTTGGATTTGATACCAAGTCGACATACAGACTACTCCGAAGTATTAAGTCATAAAATCATCTTCGAACGATATTATCCCATTGCTCACAATTTTGATCCCACAGCATCTGCCTGTCTTGAAACTACTTTATCGACATTTCAGCGACTATCCGCGAAAGCGCTGGTCGGAGAGCATAATGCGTATTTCACTCCTACGTCATTTTACGAAATAGAGACAAAGTTTTTCTCGTATGAGGCATCGATCATTGCATCTCAAAAATTCATGCGTGGATTTCTGGCAAGACAAGTTCTAAAAAAATTGCAAAGGGAAGCAAAACTTTACAAGAACTCCGTTCGTGAAGCACTGACTGGTTTAAGTAATCTGCAGTCGATTTTCACTGGAATCCAGAAAGACTTTACCAAATCAGTTGTTGAGGAATGTGATGCTAAAGAAATTCTAGATCGCATGAAAAGCGGAGAGCGTGATCGGCTTATCCAGAGGAAACAGCCAATCTGGGGCATACTTTACGTCATGTCACATGGACGTCTGCTTTTAAAATTAGACATGACATATGACTTTTACTGGATCTTTGGATCAAAATTTTGCACTTCATCTAAACCTTACGAAGTGAAGCTTCCCGATTTTGTGTCCAAAGAAGACAGACAAATACTGGAGTTCTTGGAGGAAGGATTTTATTTAGAAAAGAATTCCGATGGAAGTGTAAGTATCAAAAGAAAATGCAATCAACCAATCCGAGTGTGGGGCAGCGATGTTGATAGTCGTGGTGCAATTGGACAGCCAATAAGCGAAGACGGGCTCCTTGAATTCAATCGCTCCAATAAGGTTTTTGACATAGCTTTATACAGAACGAGTATCGTCAAGGCCATATTCAAAGAACAAGTGTCATCGAAGGCGTTTGAGGCAGAATGTGTGATACCGCTGGTCATTGGGTCGGAGTTAAGTTACACGCCACTGACAGAATGTAAGCTGTGCTGCATTCTTGTCGATTTCAATATAAAGGATTCTTTACGTCATGTGGAATTTAATAGAAAAGTGAAGAAAGAAATTGACAATTTGATGAAATCCGAATCTTCATCTAAGCAGTTTGGCAATGATCGCACCGGGAAAAAGTCGCGAGAACTGTTTGCTAATGAAGCCAGTCTCCACAGTTTGCTTATTAGAATGGATATCAATCTTCAAAAACAGATCAAGGTTGAAGACGACGGGAATAATCGGCGACGAAAGGTGAAGTGGTCAAAGCCTCATTTTATAGAACAGCAAATCAGAAATAAATTTGAGTGAATAAGAATTCTGCTACACACCGACTAAATGCTTGATTCATGACTGATTTATATATCTTTTTTCATTTTGGAATACACTCACTTCTTCTAAAAAATGTGTCCTGTTTTAAAATGAAACGTTAAAATGAAATAATATCTTCTTCTTCTATAGGAAAGTGATCCGAAAAAGCTTCTGTACATGTACGGTATTTCGTGTAAGCAGTAATCTATCACATCTTTCTTGCACATGAGACCATCGCCTTTTGTTTTTGACCGTTGTCTTTCTGCAATTATTTAACCGAAATATGAAATGATTTTTAAAATCATAAATTAAATTTTTGAAATGATAAGTAAAGTATCATGTCAAAGTGCATTTGAACTTTTACTTCGTGATCTTGTAAAGACTATAAAGTAGACGATAAAGCAGACGATCGATAAACAGTGTAATTTGTTAATACATTCTGACGTGAAAAATATGGCTATATGTAAGAATTGGATGAATCTAAGTTCATTCATTAATTAGGCTTGATAGCAGCAAAATGAAGCTAGCATGCATAAACGCAAAAATGACCGTGTGGGAATTCTGTGCTCACCTTGGGCCACTTTTGTCATTTAGGGTAGCGGGTTTTTTGCCTGATTCCACCTTCGATTTTCTCTCGCCAAATTGCTCTACTGTGTTTTTGTATCTTCTCTTGTTAGGCCAAGCCACTGCAGGTCATTCTTGATGGCATCGCCCCAGCGGTGTTTGGACCTACCTCTCTTTCGGGATCCATCGATATTCATCGCAAACACTCTTCTGATTCTTCCTTCTCTTCTCGGCGGTACACATGTCCAAACCATTCCAATCTTCTCTTTCTCATGAGGTCTTTGATAGGCAACATATTTGCTTCGTTCCTTATATCCAAGGCAGTACCTATGAGCATTCTCATTTCGCAAGAACTCATCTTGTCGGACATATAACCAGTAATTGGCCACACTTCAATTCCGTAGAGCAGAACTGGTCGCATGACTGTCTTGTAAATAAGGATCTTCAACTTTGCAGGCATCGCTTTGTCGCATAAGATATATCTCGCCACTTGTTACACGCTTTGCTTATTCTGAGTTCAACCTCCTTGCGACAACCTCCTTCTCGGTGGATAGTGGTTCCTGAATACTTGAAACTTATACGTAGAGGTAATGCTTATATCATGGCTAGTCGCATCATACTTTTAAGTCTTATTAATTCATGCTTTCCTTCTAGAGGCAGGTGGTCTGTTTTTTTGTACGGCTCAACTTCATGCCGGCTCCCTCCAACTTCTATCTCCAATTTTCTAGCCTACTTTCGAGATTCTCGTGATTCTCATCGCAAATCGAGCAGCATAGCAGAAGATGTTTCTTCTCGAATTTCCTCAGTGATGACATGAAGAATAATTATGAATAGTAATGGACTGAGCGCAGAGCCCTGGTATTATCCCACTGCTATCTCCATCTCTTCTGTATTACCGACAGCTGCAATGATATGCGTCGTGCAGTTTTCGTACATAGCATGTCTTAAATGATTGCGATCTAGGCTTTTGATACATTGCGCCTTCTCAGACTGTGCCAAATTAGTTCTCTGGGGATGGTGTCGTAGGCCTTCTCTAGGTCGATGAAGACCATGTGAAGGTGTTGGAATTCTATCACACATTTAAATAAACATTTACAGTGTAGACCATAACGATCAGTAGACATACACTTTCTGGTGTAAACCTATTTCACAACGTGCATAATTACAGCAAAGCATTTTCAATAATAAGATCCAATAATAAGGATTAACGATATGCATGTACAGTGTCCATCATCACACATCACCTACGTTAATTTGCTAATTATTAATTTACTACGCTAATTACTTTACATTGCTAATTTAATGTCTGCAAGCAGACATAAATGTTGCTAAATTAGTATAAAATGCTTTTCATCTAAATACATACAAAAACGCATGTTTCAGATATGATCCAGGAAAATATTGCGAAAGTACAATTTCGTATTTTGGATATTTTTGGATGAATGATTCAATTACTTAAATCAAATCAATCGATGCTCGAAGCGCGTCATAATTACAGCATGCGCTCCGTGGGGAAAAGACAAGCATTTTGTTGGGTAAATCGAGAAAATTTCGTCGAGGAAAATTATTGTTTATTTAAGGCTTATTTAGGTTATATAATACATCCCCGACAAGATTTTCTTCGATTTCCCCGACAGGGTGTCAATTGACACTCCTGACGCCACGCTTTCGACACCCCTGCATTTCTAAAATGCAATAGGGCCGATTTCTATCGCCTGAATAACATCAGCCCAGTCGATAAGTACGTTCATAGAACCTTGATCCGAGGCAACCTCATGTCCGTGCACTATGACAGATTGATCGAATATAATTCATAGCACTTGATATCTTACAGTGAAGAGATTCCAGTCTCAAACTGTTGACTAAACTCTCGGAGGAGAGATGAATATGTTGACTTATTATCATAATCTCAATTTTTGTTCTATAATTGTCCTTCAGATGTGAGATAAGTTTCTACGAATATAATCGCTTTTTTGCATTGACCTAACTGAATGTAAATCCGCTCTTCCTACTTAAAATAAATAAGTAATGAATATTTGGCCTTCGCGTGAAATCTTAAATCATCGAATGATAAATCATACGTTTCAATATTGACCTTACGTCACATATGTAAATACATGTAAGTGAATGATAACAGTAGATGTGACATGTCTTCCCTCCTTCGTATGCTGCAAACGATTATAATCAGTTGTGAGCCTTTCAGCCTGTGAACTCATTGACTCATGATGGATTATCAGTGCGTAGTAGTTAGAATTGCGGACGCACTGATAGTGGATACGAACATGGATAGGAACATGTGTTCCGAATTGCCAATGCGAACATGTTCCGAATTGCGAATGCGAACATGGATATGAACATGTTCCGAATTGCGAATGGATGCGAACATGGATAGGAACATGTAAATAGGAACCGCGTTCCGATTGATAGGCGAATTGAGATCATACTCAATGATTCGGAACGCCTTGTTCCGAAATTGAATTAGAGTATGTGAATTAGAATAGGGATGCGAACATCTATTTCGGTACTTAAACAGGTGTTTGTTTTGAGACTGCTTGCTCAAATGCGACAATTGTGGCCATTGTGACTATGATGACAATTTTATTTATTTTCATAACTAGGTTAAGTTATAAATACGTGGAAGTTGCTTGATGGTTAGTTACCCAATTTCATGGATTGTTGCAAGAGACCTTGGTTATTCGCTAAAGCTATAGAAACTGTTACAAATCTAAATGAAAATATCAAAGCTGGTGATTTAGTTGAACGACTAATGGATCTGGATGAGCATACTATGAATGCTAAATTGGATCGTAGTTGGATAGAAGATTTCTCAATGCTACATTATAAAGACAGTGAAATTAGGAGGATGAAATTGGAACTTTCTGAAACGGAGATAAAAAAAGTGAAACCTTCAATTGATTTATCAAAATGTTCTAACAATGAAAGTGACTTCAGAAAGAAATTAGAAACAGAGACGTTTAAACTATTATGTGAACGGAACTGCATTAGGTGTTTTGAACGGGAAAATCCCTTCTCTTCTTACCATGTTCTCATTTTGTCATGTGTTCTACATGCTATATACCCTTGGAAACTACATTTTGTCCCCTTTGTGATGAAGAAATAATTTCAACAGTCACTGTATATCGTTCATGATGAGTCATCATGCGTGTCTGTGATTGGTTGCTATTGTGCAGCTTTTGTATATAAGGTTATCACACTTCTATTACAACCATACTTGTTGAGGATTGTAGACATTAATAAACATGCCATTTACCACATCATTCCTGTTTCAATTATTCACAAAGAAAATCTGTTTACTAGCAAGATTTTCTACTCTGCAAATGATGTTATTGGTTACAAAGCTGATCTCATAGATCTGATGGAGGATATTGTCACATTCTATCATTGTGAAGATGATATTGAACTTCAGAAACTCTTAATGAGGATATTGATCAATGCCCTTACGCGAGTACTACGATTTTGGCTCGATGAAGTGTTCAAGCCTCTGAGTTTGACGGAAGCTATTCCACAGAGTTCTCGTTGCTATTGTGAAATGAGAACACGGAAATTGAAGACTTGTTTGCATGATATAATCGTATTTAGCCACTATGATGAAAATGGTGGTAAATTCAAGATGGACATGTTTACCGGACCCCCGTCGATGAGCGTCAATGTGGCAGTGCAAGATGACCGGGACATAATCAAGTTTAGAGCATACTATGCTAATCTTTTAAAAGTCTTCGCTTCAAAACCATGCTGTTCATGCTGTCCTCTATCAAAGGATTTAATGTGTAATATAGAACAGCTTATAACTGCAACGACTCAGACTTTGAGTGATGTTGATGACTACGACCTACCATCTGTTACCGTTTGACTTTGTTGCATGGAACTAAGCAAAAATGCGTATTTTCATAAATGCTTTGTTTTTAACACAATAAAAATGACTGCAAAACGAAAGGCATCTTTTTCTCGGAAGAATGGTTCTTTTAGACCTTCAAGTCAGTTTAAGAAGGCGTTGCGAAAGTTAAACAGCATGCGAAACAATAAAGTTAAGTGCAAATTAATTCAAAACTCAAGTGATGATTTCATCCGTGATTTGGCTTTTGCAATACACAAATGCCTCCCAATATACAAACCTTTATTGAGTACTGATTCTCTAAACAGCATTAGAAAATTTTCAAATCCAAGAAGCAGTGATATGAAAAGGCGGAACTTATTTCAGCGTGGAGGTGGTGGGTTTTTGAATATGTTGAATGATATTGGAAACAGCATTTACAATGTACTCAACAGTCCACTAGGGAAAGTTGTAGCAGGTGCCGCAGTGTTGCTGTAGACGACGAATCATGGATTGACACATCATCATTGATTGATGACTCATGTGAATATGCATATAAGAGAGACGCGCTTGTACTCTTTAATTCACTTTCAAGCTATCATTCATCGCTGACGGTTGAAAAGCTCCGAATAAGTACAACATTGAATTATGTCTCAAAAAATGTTTATAGTTAGAGAGGAGAGCGACTCATTTGAACGTAATCTCTTTAAATTCCGACCGACAAGGAAGGTTCAAGGGATTGGAAATACCTTTTACTTCCAAACGTTGAGCTATGGTGACGATGGTTTCTACCTTCAAGTTCCATTTTTCCACAGTAATGGTATGTCTTCATCTGGTTATAGCAACATGAGACAAATGCGAGTAACCTTTCCGAAATGGCAGCAGATGATACTAAAAACCATCGACTCTTTGGCGAAGGAATGCGTTGTGTTGCCCGAAAGTGCTCCTACACATTGGAGGAAGGCGTTAGAGGAAGGAAGTGGCTATAAGGATTTACCCGAGTTCGATACGCTATTCTTGAAATTGTCCGATCACTTTCAAGCATTCGATCTACTTGGAAATACAATGGAGTGTGATGATCTGAAGCGCGGACGATACATGGGTTTAATACACGTCAACGGTCTATACATTGGTGCTCACGGCTCAACCGGAAAAGTGGCATCGTTACAAATGAAAGTTCTACAGTTGGTTTATGAGCCAATGCCGATTGATAAGTGTCTAATCACCATCGATAAATATACTCAAAAGATGGGAAGGATGTTGAAGAAAGCAAAAAGCGGGGACGGAAATCCAAGGAAGGGAGTGTTAAGTTGAAATTGAAACACCAAGATGCTCAAATTGACGCGAGAAGTTATTTTAATGCTGACATTGATGAGGAAACACAAATGCTGTGAATGTGAAGTGAAAGTTTCTAAATGTAAATAAAGTTGTTATGGAACATGACTTGTTTTATTCTAAGCAAACTGGTGGGTGTTGGTCTTTAAAGCTTTTGAAATTTCAGGATGACAGATTTTCGCCTATTCACTGATCGCACAATGTGTGTGGCCGGACCAAGTCAGTCCGGTAAAACTACTTTTGTAACTCAATTACTACAATTTAGAAATGAGATGTTTAATAAAGAAATTAAAAGAGTTAAATGGTGTTATTGCATATTTCAACCACAACTACATTCTGCACTTCGCCAGAAAGGTTATGATGTGAAGCAAGGGTTACCGACAACTGAAGACATCAAAGCAGGTGACTTACTAGTATTAGATGATCTATTACGTGAAAGCAAATCTTCAAAGGATGTAACTGAAATGTTCATTCAAACTGCACATCATAGGGAAGCTTTTATAACTATATCACCCAAAACATTTTTGATGGAGGGAAAGAGCAAAGAACTAGGAGTTTGAATACACATTATTTGGCAATATTTAAAAATCCAAGAGACAGCAGTCAGATACATCATCTCAGTAGACAGATATTACCTCAACAACCTAAAGTTCTTTCAAAAATATATGAAGATGTAACTAAGAAACCACATGGCTATCTATTTATTGATCTAACCCAGGAATGTCCGGAACGACTTCGATTTCGAACAAATATCATACCTAATTCCGCTGAACCAATGACAGTTTTCTCGGTTCACAGTTAGTTTTAAGCAATGTACTTTGTTGCCTTATTATTTTCAAACATGTCGTATTCAAAGATGGTAGTCATTCCTCAAGAGGAGTATGTACAATTGACTACATTACAAAGTGCACAGGAAGTCAAAAATATAGATCAACCTATTACGAATCAACTTAAGGAACTAACACAAAAGGATATGAAAATTCAGAAGATTAAGGATCCCTATCGACGAATGCAGTTAGCACCTGAAAACATTGATGAGAGGCGACAGATTCGTGATAAGTTGCGACGATTTATAACCTTGTCAACACCTCGACCATATCGTGTGCGCGCTGAGCGATTATTTGACTTCATTGATCCACATGTGAAGTTCAATGAGAGAGGGGAGATAATAGATGAAAACAACTGGTGATGTTATTAGAAATAGTCACATAGATGACCTTCTGCAATATGCTGTTAGAGATGTAAGGGCGAAAACTAGGTGCACCACAAGGGTGGTCATATTTTCAGAAAATTTTATCTGATCAAAATGTACCACACAATATTATTGGAGGACCGACTGTGAATGAGTTTGGACAAGGGTCACTTACAAGATGAAACAAAAAGTAAAACACCCACGATGGCGGTCAAGCGAGAGCTTCATGATCCCGATGATCTTCAACCAAAAAGAGCTACTAGGCGCTCAATGCGTGTTGGAAAGGATTATAGTAAATATTAAGCAAATATAAATTAAGCTTTGCTTCTCTCATATCATGTCGCTACAAAAGTTTTGCTGCTGTTTGAAATCTGCGCTCGAAGGTAAAGGAGAAGAGGGAATAGAGGTTGATATCTATTGTGTTAGCAGTTGCTGTGGGAGTAATACGCGTGCAAATCAGAACGAAGACGATGAGTACAGCCGTGAAGCTGAGGAAGATTTATTACGACTTAAATCACCCCGCAAGTTTCAGTCGTCCGGAGGTTCTAGCTCGTGCAGCAGGTGTGGGGATAGAGAAAGTCAAGAAGTGGTTAAGGAGTCAACCGACTTACACTCTTCACAAAAATGCGAGAAAGCGGTTTCCAACGAGAAAATATGTTGTTAACAATATAGATAGTCAATGGCAAGCGGACTTGGCTGACATGCAACACAGTACAATGATGGCTATAAATACATCTTAACCGTAATAGATATTTTATCTCGCTATGCTTGGGCACGTGCGCTGAAATCTAAACGAGGACCAGAAGTTGAAGCGGCTTTTCAGAGCATTTTCGATGAGGGGCGTGTTCCGCAAAGATTACAGACCGATCAAGGGAGGGAATTCGAAAACTCTCATGTTCGAAGTCTCCTTAAAAGTCATAATGTGGAATTGCTTAGTGTCAAAAGTGCTTATAAAGCTGCCATGGTTGAGAGGTTCAATCGCACACTGAAGACAAAAATATGGCGCTATTTCACTGCAAAAAATACACATGTTTGGATAGGTGAGCTGCAGAAATTTGTTAAGATTTACAATGAAAGCTACCATCGAATCATTAAAATGAAACCTGTCGATGTTACCCCAGATAATGCGATGGATGTATGGCTTCGATTGTATGATAAGAAAGCGAAAAACATTTCCAATGAAAAGAAAATAAATGTTGGTGATAGAGTTCGGATTTCAAAGGTTAAGTCTACATTTGAGAAGGGGTATCTACCTAATTGGACTGAAGAAG